>BMAT01005716.1:135030-155439 GCA_019649035.1 Elysia marginata | reverse complement strand
TTCGAGCAAAGAATAACATCTGTTTTTTCAATAAGTTTCTCATCTGATGTTGCTGTTTTAGTAAACCATTCAGATGTCAAACATTAACATATCTGTTATTGAAAATTAGTTCAATTTGGACTTAGATTGTGATGCTCTTTCATATTTTTGCATACCCTCCTTCTACCCACAACTGAAACTCATCTATTTTATTTCTTATGTTTATCTTTTCATTTTCATTTAAATTTTACCCCAAAAACTTCAAGGTTACAACCATCAATTCACCCCCCCTAAAAAAAAACAACAAAAAAACAAAACAGAACAAAAAAACTATCCCATTTCTTTTTAAATTTCTGTATAGGGATGAGTTTGTTTTTGTCATTTAATGAACACACATAAAGACAAATAGACAAGGTTTTTTACCTCTTCCTTTTGTGCTCCTTCTTTCAAAGCCTCCAGTTTTTCTGCCATAACTGAAAGAGCGTCCTTCAACTTGTCAAGTTCATCCTCAACCTGTTGGAGTGATTTTGCAGAATGCTATTAGATGTTTCAGCTTTTGATATTTTTCACTTCAGTGCAAGTTCATCATTTGTCTTTTGAGCTAGCTGAGTGGCAATACACAGGGGAGGGGGGGGGGGTCCACAAAATACACATGGGACTCAATACTCAATTTTCCTGAATGACTTGTGCCATCTAAAAGATGCCTACGGTGCAGTGAATTGGAGCAATAACTTTATCTCTATGATTAGTGGTGTGGCAATAGATAAAGAACAATGGCGTGCTATCTCACTGGATCAGTCAACATCCGATAATGTTGATCAACAGGCTAAGTTCAAATAGGTTTAATATGTGTTGACTAAATGTACAAAAACTGATGAATTCCATATGGCAATGGTTTTCAGGCTAACATCAATGCAAATATTCACAAACGAGCCTGTCACTTTTTACCAAACCCCCATTCTTTGTCAACCGGGGAACCTGGTTGTTTAATTTTCCTTTTTGCCCTACTTCTTTCACTTTCAAATTGATTGAGTTATTATTCCTGAAGTTTGGAAGATGGAACAATATTAGTTTTTTTTTTAAATAGTTATCTTCATTAAAACAAATTTATTACTCACACATGTAACAGGGTATAATAATGGGTAAAGTGATTCACCAGTGTGTAAGAAACGAAATGTTTGGCAGCCAGTGCAATGAGTCAAATGATGCAAGTTTCATATTACGAGGCATTGATATTTTTTAACAATGCATTTTTCTAAGCTTCCAAATGTTGAAAATGCATAAAGATATCAACATTTTTGACATGAACTTTTAACTTCTTCTGATTTAAAACAGAGAGAGAAAGATGAAGAAACCTACTTTTAGAAGGCATTTTCTTCTCACATTAAGGTTTCCAACATCCAAATCATTCAAACTGATTGCAAGACAAATAAGTTCACCCTACTATATCTCACCTTCTCTGAGGACTCATACAGTTCATCTGCTGACATAGACAAGATCACAGGGGAGGTAACTTTTTCCTTTTCATTGTCCAGGGCCAAATCAATCTGGAGATCAAATATTTGAAAGTTTATTGCAAGTCAATGGTAGAATATATTATGCTTGATTGATATTCATTTTCTTAATGTCTTAAAACTAAATGGAGCTTCCAATATTTTTCAGTCAAATTAAAAAGTGACACTAGTCAGACCTAAAACAGCATTTTCTTTGCGCAGGTGTCTTTACCACATGTGCTAGTGTCAACATTTAAGATTATAAATGTCAATTGTTGCATTTTAGGATATTTGACTTAATTATTAATGCTTTTGTAAAAACTTGTTTTGTACTATGAAACTATAGGCTAATAAACAGTCATGCTTTTAAAGTTTCAAAACTTATTTTGCTTTCTGGTTATATATATACAAGGGACGTCCGAAAAGAAACAGGAAAAAGGGCATAACTCAAACAGCTTTAATTTGAAACTCGTACATATAAAAGTGTCATTCTTCCTCTACTTCTTAACATAACCCACATGGAGATCGATGCATTTTTTCCAGCACAACAGCAGCCAATAGATACCCATTCAAAAGAAATCAAGGTCAAGATCTGAAAACCAATTCTTCAATTCACCGACTAGGTCACCTTCTGTCTCGAAAGCCATGCCTCCTGAATGAAGCTGAATGGTCCAAACAAATGAAAGTCAAGTGGGTGCAAGGTCTGGACTGTGGGCAGGATGAGGAAGAATTTCCCAACTGCAGCCCTGCAGCCATTGATGTGTAAGGTTTGCTTATTGAGGGGTCGCATTATCATGCTGAAGCACAACACCCCTTCTCAAGAGTCCAGGTCTTTTTCAACAAATTGCATCCCTGAGGCGGTCAAGAGTGCTGCAGTACTGGGCAGCATTGATACACTGACCCTGTGGCAAAATGTCAGAGAGGATCACACCTTTCGCATCCCAGAACATGGTAGCCATCACTTTAACTGGGACCTCTGCACTTGAAACTTTTTGGTCACGGTAGAGGATGGATGTTTCCAAGTCATGGAGTTGCGCTTTGTCTCTGGGGTATTCAGATGTACCCAAGTTTCATTACCAGTAATCAGATTGTCAAATAGGTTATTCTTTGCTTGAAAGTCTGCACCAAGCCCCACACAATATGCGCTGTATCCTCATCTCCATTGTCTTGCTGGCATCACAGAAGCAGGCGTTGTGAAATTTCAACCCTTTGAAGCTTGTGATCCTCCGTTAACATTTTTAGAACCCATCTTGAAGACACCTTCCGATATCCCAAAGTGTCATGGACTATTTCATGAACCGTTCTCCTTAGAATTTTGAGTTTCAAAGCAATCTTGCTTATCCTCATCCTCCTGTCACATTTGATGAGCTCGTCAACACGAGTTGTGTTCTCCTCATTGGTCGATGTTTTCGGGTGACCAGACTTAGGCTCATCATTTAGACTTGTTCGGCCTTCTCCAAACCAAGTAAAACATTGATACACTCAAGATCTTGACATAGCTCCCTCACCATATGTTTCTGCTATTTGTTTGTGAATTTCAGAATGTCTTATTCCTTTAGAAAAAAAAATCACACGCACAACAGCTTTGACCTCCAGCTTTGACCGGTCTCTGATGGGGGTAGCCATCTTGGAATCAGTAGTGTTCAATAGTGCATTTATCAATGGTGCTGAAACTGTGCACCGTTAATGATAATTCATTGCAGTGGTGTCTCCCATATACATAATTATAAAATATGGATTGGTTCAGGAGTTATGCGTTTTTTCCTTTTTCTTTTCGGACGTCCCTCATAACAAAAACATCAGAAGGCCTCTTTTCTTCCCTAAAAATATTGTTATTTGTATGGTTGTAAAGGAAAAGTAGTATGTCCTAATCAGCCATAAGCAGAAAAGTTTTTTGTTTTATTTTTAAACTACTAACATTTGTAACTAGACCTCATTTGTAAATCCACTAACATAACAGACTATTTGTTTTATCTTTTTTCTTTAGTAATTATTGTGTTTCTGGAACCTGCTTGTGTCGGTAGGAAAGACAGAGAAAACCCAAAGAGGAGATGAGTTGAGGACTTTGGAAACTGGATTGGGACAACAGTGGGGGATGCAAAAAGACATGTCATTAACAAAAAAAAAAAGACTTTCTCTCAGCAGTTTAAAAGGCCATGTCCAAAAAAAATCCACCATGAAGAAAAAGTTTGTTGAACAAAACCTAACACCTGAAATGATAACGTTGGACAAAGTTTGTTGAATAAAACCTATGTGAAAACTCAAGCACACCTCAGTCTTTTGTTTCTTGGCTGCTTTGAGTTTTTCCTTGAGTGCAGATTGAACCATAAGCAGAAAACCCTGAGTGCCAGAGGGACTGAATCCTTCTCCCATGGAGATCCAAAGAGGACCTAAGAATGGTGTCTTGCCTTGTTGGACAATACTATCATCCAGCACAGGTGCTGAAAACATTAAGAAAAAAGGCGTTTATAGGTTTGTTGAGCATGAAATAACTTTTTTTTAGTTTGCTGAGCCTTTGTTGAGCAGGAAATAACTTTCTAGTTGGTTGAGGCTGTCTTGTCTTTTTTTTGTTTGTTTTAGAACCATAAAAATACTGCGATAAAATTATTTGATAAGTTCATTTGAATAAAATGCATAAAATTAAGATTATGAAAAATCGTTCATCTAGAGAGATCAATTGTTTGTGTGTTTTCATGTTTTGAGTCTGGAATTTGAGATGCCACTCACTGTCACTGAGATCGGAGATTTCTGTTCCATTCCAATCATAGGCGATGCGGGCATGAGTCCTTAAGCCTAGCTTTGATGTAGAACACATGAGAAACTAAAGAATAGAATAGGAAAAGAAAGAATTAGGCCTGCTGAAGTTTTACTAAACTTGGAGGGAAATAAAGTGATCATGATAAGGGGCATGGTTGCATACTGAGCAGACAGCATAAATTAGAGTTGATAAGGAAATTAAAAACATCTAAGACAGACAACTGAGGTCATAAAATTATAAGATTAAAGATTGTCACCCAAAAATTTCTGAAGAGAAAACTAAAAATAAACAATGTAAAAATTTTTTTTTTTGTTTCAAAATCTTGCACACAGAGAGGAGGCAAAAAAGGGTCCAA
This sequence comes from Elysia marginata, assembly GCA_019649035.1. Taxonomy (NCBI): domain Eukaryota; kingdom Metazoa; phylum Mollusca; class Gastropoda; family Plakobranchidae; genus Elysia; species Elysia marginata. The sequence goes on along the minus strand of BMAT01005716.1, from coordinate 150,854 downwards.
ACAAAATGATAAAAAATAGAAGTCCTTGATGGTAGGCCTATGAGCTGAAAGGTGAGCCAAACCAGAATTTTCTTGGCAAATTTACAAAAGTTTTTTTATTTGAAGCTTGGGTGCAGTGTTGATAGGAGTTAGACTTGGAGCTTTTTTTTAAAAAAAAGTTATAGCTGTAAACTACACAATGTGATCAAGTAGCTGTTTACAAGCAGAATTAGGCAGAATATACATAGAGGTTCAGAGCAATAAAAATGATACTTACGCATTCCATATTTTTCAGGTCAGCTACAACCTCACAGGGTTCAGTGCTACATCCATTTTTGTAGACCATTATACGAACTTTCTTGTTCTCACACAATGCTCTGAAATATTTATATGGGGAATTCATCTTGCATTTAGGAAGGGTTTTTCTGTGGTTCTACAATATACAAAGAGATAAAGTTTTAAAAAATGTAGGCCTACCTACTGTAGGAATAAAACGGACACAAAATTATTTATTCAGTAATTTTTCTGTGTGTAGTCTTCCCACCAAGAAGTTCTTTTTGCAGGAATTTGACATTTAGAGATACAGTGCTAGAACGTTTGAAAAAGGTTCTTTAGGAGATGAAAACAAATACTTTGATAAAACTATTTTGATATCTTGATTATGACCTGAGTTATTGCATTTTTTAAATACATAGACAGGTGATATCAAACCTTAAGGAAATAAAGAACACAACTGTCTCAGGCCCAGGGGCGAATGAATAAATAACGTGAAATTTTGTTTTTTTGAGAAAACACCATTTGAAGGATTATTTTTCCTTCTTTTTGTCTACATTTTAAATCAAATATCTTTCCACAAAACATAGATAATTTTATCAAGGTTTTGACATTTGAAAGCTTAGAAAGATATGTTGTTAAAAGCATAAATTCTTTTTCAAATCAGCAATGCCTTTGAAGGTAAATATTGCAGCATCTGACTAATACACCATGGACGCAAGACAAATAAAGATTTCACAACACAAAGAATTTAGAGATGAGAAAAACACGAGACCTATAGCTAGATATTTCCTCTAAAGCCATCTTTTGAATGGTTGCTTGTGATGATTGCAAAACACACAAGAAAAGTTTAGGTAAAAATTTCGATCCTATCATGGAAAATGTTAATTTGCACAGTTTGACTCATTTTGTGAGAGCGTTTCTTTTTTAAAGATAAGTATGGGGCAATGTTTTCCTTTTTGGCTCAATGAAAAACCTATTATTACCTCATCAATGTTTTAAAAAGTAGTTTTAGCTCATAAATCAAAACCACAATCTTTTATCCATTACTATGTCTAAACTGTAATAATTTGTCATTTCTATCTCTAAAATACTATTATAATCCCATTTGTTTAAAGCAAGTAGTGGAATGCAACTAATCTAACAGAATAATCATTTCTACCTCATTCTGCTTGACATTCTTGTCCTGACTCCTTTCTTGCGACCTTTCTCTGGTAAGATGATTCCGGTCAGAGTCCACACAGAGCTGTTTCTGACGATCATGTTTCCTAAGAAAGTAAGATTATAAATATTCATTTATACATAGTCTTCCAACGCTGAAAGCAGTCTCAAGACTACATATTTCCCCCAGCAGGCCTATACACTCCAGAGTAAATTCAATTCACGTTTCAGAGCATTACAGTTTAGCAGCCTGTTAGGCACTCAAATACTAATACTACAAAAATTACACGCACTGACTCAAGGCAGGTATCTACTTTACAGGTGGCTCGACTAAGTGAGTATAAATTGCTTTCCTAAAGCAAATCCAACATGAGTCAAGGTTGGGAATCAAACTCACTACCCTACCACCAGATAACAAGTTCGGAAAGCAAACCACTGAGCCACGCTACCCATATTTAACAGGCTATGTGTGGCTAAAGTTTAGTTGTAATTATCAGTGTTTAAGTGCAGTTACAGATTTTTTTTGTGACTGCTGGACATTATTGATATAATTTAAAAAAAATGTTTGGTTGTGTTGAAGTATGATATTATACTCCTGCATTTTTTGGTTTGCCAAAATTCTCTTTAGTGAAAAAAATATATAAAATTATTGCTATCACATAGTACTATATTAAACTTTAAAATAAGCACTTTCAGAGCTCATGTTTTGTTGGGGCTTTTTTGTGTTCAGGCTAGAGTACAGCAAAAAAACCCTTTCAACCAAAATTGGATAAACGAAATGCTGGATAAACCAAAAAGGTCTTGAGGCATAAGCATCATTATTTTCCTTGAAATCATGTTGGGTAAACTAAAATCTATTGAGGCCAAAAATAACTTTTTTGTCCCTAAAACTTAAGTGTAAAGGGATTCCGCTATACTTACTTTTTGTAGAGCGAAAGGGGTCTTTAAATTTCTCTCCCATTGAGATATAAATATCACCATCTGGAGGAATGTCTTTCTCTTGAAATACCTCAACTCCATCTTCCAAAAACACCCTACGACCAGCAAATGGAAGACCTAGCTTATCTGTGGCAAACTCCAGGAGCTAGGTTGATGGAACAATAAGTACCACTAATTAGACAAAAGCCTCAAGTTTTATACAACAAAGGCTAGGAAAATTAGGGACAGACACTGATCACTTTCTTCCTCTAGTCTCAAGATTATATTTTACTCTGGACTTTTGGATATATAAGACAAACTTATAAACCGTGGTGGTGTCTAAAGCTCTAAGCATCTTCACTGAATGTAACTTGCATCAAAATACCAGCACCCCTTTTTCTTACAACTGTTCACCAAAAGCTTCAGCACAAGTCAAAAAGCAAAGTATAAAAACTTACTTAAAAAAAACAAACCATCTTTTCCCACAAATTGTTATTGAAAGTTAGTCTGATATTTCAATGAAATAATAACATAGAAACACATGCTGTGTTTTACTCATACACAAAAGGTACCTGCATAGAAAGGGGAACCCCAAAAACTAGGCATCTAAAAAGTTGTTGTTTTTTTTTTACTCATCAAACATACTCACAATTTTCATTGTTGGAGCAGCTAAGTGTATAAAATTATCTCTGGTACCATTGGGATAAGCGTATGCTTTAATAATATGTGGCTGCTGGCGAAATACAGCTTTCCTTCCTGAAACATAAAACAAACAAAAAAATTATAAAATGTCTTTTGAATAAAATTAAAAATTCCAAAATCTAGAAGATGTAAAATTAGGATCAAGTTATGGTCTGCCGACAAATTAAGAATTTAAACTGCTTAGTTTTTTTCTATTTTTCATGTACTAGAATCGCTTTGGAATACAGAATAGAATTTTTTTGTCACAAAATTATTTCAGCATTACATTAGAGTAAAACTAACAATTACAAACAGATTGGTAGTACTGGTACTTGATTAAAACCACACATAATATGTTAGGTTCTTTTCATTACAATATATTACCTGAAGGTGGTCTTTGACGTATAGATGCACCAGATTGCGGCCTTAGATTGGAAAAAAAAATTTGATTGTTATTGTCAATTGTACAGTAAATTCTAATAATTTGGTTGAAAAAGTTACAGGATAAAAAATGAGTAAAGAAAGATAAAGTGTCCTTGGAGCAATAACATAAAGCTTCAATTAATTAGCAAATACCGTCTAAAAATTATTTTTAGGTCTACATTGCATCAAAACCAAAATAAAAAACCAATGTTCAGAAAATTCTATTACATGACAAATAAAAAAAACAAAAAACAGTTTGATAAAAAAGGAAGGGAAACAAGTAAAATGTTTTAGAACTTTATTTCAAGCAATTATAACATGATAAAAAGGAAGGGAAAAAAGCAAAATGTTTTAGAACTTTATTTCAAGCAATTATAACATGAACATTGTTTTAGCTTTTAAGTCATTTAATTTATGATGCAATAAACTTTTTAGAGTGGTAGTTACAGGCCTTCTTAGTTCAACAAAAGTTTTTAAATCTGTCTTAACGAATTTTCTCACCTTAGTCGTCTTATTGGTGCACTTGCAGGTCGCAGTCTTCTTTCTCGAGGAGTTTCTGGATCCCACAGACTCGTATCTGCAATGAACTTTGCATCTATTTTTGGTTTGCCTGAGCTGGGCCTATAGCCTGCTACAGTGGCTGACATAGGGCGACGTCGATAACGGCCATATCGAGCATGAGAATAAGGTAGTCGTTGAAGATATGGTGAAGGTGGAAGCCTGTGAACAAACAAGAAGAAAACTGAAAAACTTTTGATCCTATCTATTTAAAGAAAACTCTAAAATTAATTTTTGAGAAACGCATCTGTCTTGCATTCTATCCAAATAAGCCTTAAGTTGCAAGGCCAAATTTTGAGACATAGGATTTCAAAATTGAATGGGTGTTCAGAGTTCAATATTTAAAACAATTTAAGTATTCACTCTAAAACCATTTCTGAAAAGTTTCCACACCTGATTCATGTTGAAATTTCATGTTTTATGTGTTCGATTTTAATTAGCATGGTTGGTAAGGTCTTTGCATCTTTATGGCTGTCTAAACTTTGAGCGCAATTTTACCCCTTTCTGAAATTTCACGTCCTAACCCTGCCAGTCTCAAATAGCTATGTGCATTTCTGTTTGTTTTATTCAAAAGTAGAGGACATATTAAGCTATTTTTATGATACCAATATCATACTACTTTCCAATTTCAACCTGATACTCACTTTGACAGGTTGCAAGGCATTTTATAACAACATAGAAGTATAAGCAAATAAAGATGTCAATATTATACCAACTATTTGGAGATAAATGGTATTTGAAAAATTTAAATAAACATCAATAAGCATATTTATTTCCCAATTTGTTATTAGGGATATAGAAATCAATGATTATTTTAAAAAATTGTTGAGTTAACATAAAAGGATGTGCATATTTGAGCTTTATTTCATAAAACTAATTAGTAGAGAAAATGGTTTCAAACATACTGCTTTTCTCGTTTTGTTGGTTCTACTCTTTGACGTTTGAGGTCCTCCAGATACTGTGCCACCAGCAAATCCTCATAGCTGATCATGTCAGATTTGTTTTTGTTGAAAAGCGGTGTGCTTGCTGGAAGTCGAGGTCTTTCTGACTGTCTGTTGGACCTTCTCCCAGATCTTTTAATTAAAGGAATATAACATTCAAAATTAGGGAATTTGGTATACATGTAGGACAATACAAAAAAATCTAAAATAATGATATGGTTATTCTATATTTTACATACATAAACATCAACATATAGATACTTTTTTAGCAACCCTAAAGAATTTATTTTTAATCTGAAATAAAATTTTCCTAAACATACATGTTTCAATTTATAATGAAAACAGAACTGGAACAGCTCAATAATCCATCAACATACATGCAATTTTATCCACCATCCAATCTGGATGAAGCTGATTTGAATCTTTGGAATTTGTATATATTTAAATATGAAAAAGGTGCATAGAGTGTCGAACGCTGCATGTACTCTGTAAGTCCAGAAAAATATTACAGTTTCATACTACAACTTTCTTATCTTAAGGATCATATGTAGGTGTTTTCCTTATGACATCTTACAATCAGCTTGCAAATAGGTTCCTTGGATGTAAGGGAGTCAAAGAAAAGTTGAAAGTGAAGGTATGTTGATGTTATACATTTTTGTACATTTTTGTATGTTTGAAATACACCAACAACAGCTATACCCCTGCTTTGATTCATACCCCTTCTAAAAGTCTGCTTTTACATACACAATATATATATATATAGTTGTGAAAATGCAAGTCTGTAAAGATATGTGTTTTTAGCTTTTAAAATATATCCCCAAAAGTCTTGCCTAGCGCATAAGTGTCTGTAGCTTTCAACTGACAGACTTATTCAAGGGCAAAACAGATCCAACGTAGGCCTAAAGAAGAGAGGGAGGAGATAAAGGACAGTGTGAACTTCATTATGTAAAGAGGTTGTAAAAATAAGGAAAAGGGGCAGATGTAGATCTAGGTTGTTACCCTGGTTATTAAAAAATTAATGATCTGCTGAATATTTCTGTAAAACTTTTAACATTGGACAGACCATGATGTGCTTCACTTACTTTACTCATAAAATCCCTTAGATATGTATTCGAATGACTTACAACTGAGTCAAATATATGCCATCAGCCACCTTATAAAAGGGATTTACTCAACATATTGGCTGCAAATTTGCTCTGACTAATCTGCTAGACACTAGTTCAGTAGGTCCACTATAAACTACTACTACTATCTTGTTTACAGAGCAGCTGTGCTTTTATGATAGCATGCTACACCTACCACCAGATGCTCCAAGCAAAATCGTTATGGTCTAAAGCTGGATCTTTCTATTAACATTACCATGTGCACCAACCAGAGTGGATTTGTAATAGTTCTGATTATAATTTCTCATCACTCGCTATGTCAATAAAACCCCTTGATCTAGCTGCAGTTTCATGTTGACCTATGAAATAATATTCATCAATCCAAACAATCTACTATGTTCCTAACTCCTTTCTCTCTATCTTCGATGTTCTTCTCCTATGCGTGACTGGCTCTGTGGCCTAGTGGTAAAGACACTTGCTCAGAGATCGGGAGGTGTGGGGCCCGATCCCCGGCCGAGTCAAACCAAGGACTTTAAAATTGGTATAAGTAGTTGATCCGCTTGGTGTCTGGCATAATGAATTTAGTGCTAAGTCTGGTCGGCCCGGTGTCAGGATAATATGACTGGGTGTGGTGTATGCAGCGTACATCACAGTGTGGCGCACGCTTTCAATTGTCTCAAGCGCCGTCTCTGATATAACCTTGTAGTTGAAAAGAGACGTTAAAATTCAAACAACCAAACCAATCTCCTATCGACCTCTCTTTTCTGTCCACCAATGGCGAATTCGTGTGCCTCTTCGACTAGACGGGTTAACGGCTCTCTAAGGCTGCATTTCTAAATCATTAAATCAGTATAAAACCACACACAATAAATAACAGAAAGCTTATTACCCAGGAGGTTTGTCCATCCCCATACGAATATGAAATGTTTGAGTTTTTGCATCGCTGTCCTGGTCAACCATCTTGGCTGTTTGTTTGATTCGCCTAGGTGACAAACCCCGCAGTAAATATAAAAGTTATTTTTTAAAAAGAAACTAAAACATTTACTGAATAAATTATATCAAAACAAGTTTAAGACCAAAAAGAAATTTTCCCATAATACATCATATATAACTTCTGTTTTAAAAATGATATAACTAATTTTAAATCGATTTCCCTACTTTTATCAATATAGGACCGGGGCAAGCGGCCGGTCAAGACGAACGTTTGCCAGGATGTAAGATTCATAATTATGGAGTGGGGATGGGGGGTGGGGTGGGAAATAAAACACATTTGAAGAGAGGGGGAAATCATAGCAATCTAGCTGAAGCAACTTTGCACGAAACCGTCATGTATGAATGAAAATGATAAATTTAGTTTGACAATCCTGTCAACTGGATATCTTGAAGCGTTGCACCCAGCTACCCCAATTTTTCAGCTACAAATCATACAAGTTTGACTAATTCTAAAACCCCATTTTGAACCTATTATCTTTTCATTTCACTTAGAGGAACTTACAAAATGGAATGAGATTAGGGCAGAAAAGAAGAGAATAAAATTTTTTGCTGCTTAAAGTAATTTCAATGTATTAAAAGAGTTTTAAAATCTAATTTATCAAAACATTCAAAGCTAGATGTATGTGAACAATAAAAAACACCCTGCGCAATCACATTGTCGCGACGAATTCAAAAGCTCTTAATATATTTCACCGTCTAAAAGATCTATATTCAAATCTTCGTGGTTATTTACACATATTTTTAGTATTAAAATACTAAATAATGAAAACAAATAACTCTTTTGTGAAGACAGCAGAAGCTAAAACAGTTTTGACAGTTGACGCGTATCATGCGAATCATTCTGGCACAAAAGATTATTATTATGGGAGACAAGATGTCTGCCAAGCTTGTAAACAAGATCCAACCTCAAAATAGTTAGTCGAACCCGAATCTAGACGCTTGTTTCACTAAGATTTAACGTAGTTAAATTTAAAAGCCTCCAGAAATATGGAATTTTCTGAATTGAAGGGGCTGGATGGCTGTTCAGAAGCAGACGCTGTCGTTATTTTGGAAAAATTCGTATCAGCTGTAAGTCATCGATATTTTGAAGAAAAGATTCGAGAGCACTGTCTGCAGTCTGCGGTCTGCAATCACTGCTTCAAAATCGTGACACTTTGTTTGTCACGGTATATAAGATTTAGATATAGATCTACATACACTAATAATAAAGATCTCTAGTCAAATACTAAAAATACATCTAATCTAGCAATAACTCTGTTGTGAACGCAGTTATGAACTCAAGTCTCAAGCTGCTGAACTGGGTGTCCCCTGTATCAGTGTATGCCTGCACACTATGTAACATGTCAGGGGGCCCAGGGGTTGGTGCAGGACTACGTCTCGGCACTGGGCCTAAATTACAATAGCTCAATTTTCATCAGGCTGACTTTTCAGCATGGAAACCCTTTGTTTATAAATTACTAGGCTGTAACGATGAATCCTCGAGATTTCCCATTCCTGACAGAGTTCAACACGTGAATGCTCCTCATCAACTTGATGTTTAAGCTTATATAATCTTTTACTTTAGTTTGCACTGAGCTCTTAATTCATAATTAAGGTAGAATCTAGAGGCTAGAATAATATTAGACGGTATGGAGAAAAATAAGTTGTAAATCTAGTGTTGGAACTGAGATTTGATAAACTGCATATATTGTCATAGAGATAGACTGCATAAAGGTAGAATTGCTGCTTATTGCAGATCAGGTGAGATCGGGAATAATGCAACTTTTGAGTATACTATGAGAAGTGTGTGATGAGTCAAAACACTAGTAATTGTTGCATTCTGTAAGTGGGCTCAGAGATGACGGAACTTATTACATTTAACAATAGGAATCAGTTCCTCAGCAAAGTCAACCCTCCTGTACCAGAAGGTGGCAGAAATATATTCTGATTCTGTCCCGAGTAGAACTAATGATTGGCAGCTGTGGACAGTGCAAATTTGAAGACAGCAGAGGGTTGACCTTAAGTATTTGTTATAAATAGTCACATTGTGTCACACTCACATAAACACGTGTACACATTCTCTGACGTAACTTAAATACCTTTTCAGGATTACCTTTTTTTTAAAATAAATGTCTTTACTTAACTCTATAACAATGGCCAGACGTTGTCAACGTCTGGTGCACCATTTCATATCCACAGTTGGACGCTGCCAGCGTCCCATGTATAGTCATTTTAACTAAGAAGGGGAGAAAGGGGATGTACGGATAAAACTGAAAAAGATTGATCCCGGATGTTGATTATGATAGATTGAACTTCCAAGAGAAGCTAAATTTTTGCACCGATCTAGAAGTTACATAGGCACATGTAGATCTAGGCTTAGATTTGGATCTAGAATAATTACGCTCAGAAGTATGAGATAATTACATGGTTAAAGAAGAGTTAAATATCATGAAAGCATACCATGATATAAATGCTAGCTTTGAAAATAAATGCAACATCTCCAATGGGACATTCTCGGTGACGGAAACACATAATTTTTCGCAACGACAGTAAAAAGTTTTTAACTTCACATTTGTTTCTTGTTGTTGTAGTGCATGCTAAGCATCACCCTTTTGTTACTGTTAGTGTTTAGAAATAAATCAAATGTCTCAAAGTCAAATCAGTACTTTTGGTTTTTTAAAATTTTTTATGATTGCAAATCAATTTGTACTTCACAGAATTCCCAAACATTTACGTTCCCGAACTTGGATTTTAATCTGAAAAAGGTAAGAAAGATGAGTCGTTTTTAGGCACATTCCATGTAAGGGCTTTAAAATTTTTTTTAGCAAAAATTCATGCAAAAGTTGAAAATTTTAATATTAGTTCCACATACTGGAGTCACATTTTATACCAAGTGAAAGGAAATTTCTTCAAGTTCAATGTGACGCTGTAATTCAATTTTTCAACTAGAGGCTGTAAAAAGAGATGGAGCTTTAATATCAAGTGAAAGGGCATTTCGCACTTTATTTTTTTTTTTTTTTAGCAAGTTGTAAAGTGAGATACCCTATAGATTGGTGAATTGAGTGAGAATATATCTAAAATTTTTCTCTTATATAAGAGCATAAAGTTTTTATTTTTTTTGTTTTTTTAAATCATACAAATTTCAATATCTTTTCACAAACTATTGATAAGCTTAGAAAAATGTCTTGTTCAAAACAGCAACTCCTCAGAGGGCTAATATTGTTATTGTAATCCTTTTTTTTTTCAAAACATTCCAATCTATTTGGAGAGAAAAAGCTTTATATATAACTTTCAGACTACTCAACACTTCTTCACCGCATCAAGTTTTAAGTTAAAATTCCTTTCTTTTTCAGGAATGTGTTGAGGCCATTTTGACATGGCTGAAGAAACCCAAAGTAGCACCCAAAACGTCCATTGCATGCCTGCAAGCTTTCCGAATAATCAGCAGAGATAAGAGCAACATGCAGGCTTTGACAAATGAGAATGCTCTCATGACTTTGAACAAGGTCGCTGGCATTCAACACTACGCAACTCAAGATGTGGATGGTGTTGCGGTGGATATTGTGCCAAGTGACCAAGCAGGTGAACATTGTTTTCATGAATTCAAAACTGTTATATTTGAGGGGGTGAGATGCAAAAATCCTCCAAGCGCCATATTTAAATTTATTGCGTTAGCTAGCTAGACCTACAGTTTATATCTCTATCTTTTCAGATTTCTTTGGTTTGCTCTCAATTAAAGGTGTAGCAGTCCTCTACTGTTCCACAAAAAGCCCTAACTCTTTCTATTTGATCTTAAAATAAAAAACAAAATGGCTGTTTTTCTCAAAAGTGCAAATATGGATGTATAGGTTTTTGCATCTCAGCCCCTCATTTCAAGACATTCTAGTTAATAAGGACTTTTTTTCCTGTTTATGTTATCCAAAATTAAAATGACAAAACTCTGCCCATGGGAAACTTAAAAGGCCACAGTCACTAGTAAAAAATCAAGGAAAATGTATATGTGCAAAATGAAAGTTTAGAGGAAAAAACCACAGTGAACTAAATTTACCAGTCTTTTTATGGAAATATTGAGCTGATAAATTGACATAGTAACACTAGCACTAGTAGCTGTGAAATTTAACTGTGGAATTTTGCTGCCTCCTGCTCTGAAATTTATCATGCAATTTTTCCCACAATTTTTCATTATGAGACCTCAAAGGCTTATGGATGACATTTTCTATGAACATTCATACTTTTTCTATTTGTTACTTGCATGATTTAAGATAATGAATAGGGTCTGTGTAATCATACTTCACAACTTCTATCGTCATTTGTACTTACAATCAAAGAAAAGATTTCAAGGAAAAACATGCTCACAATCCTTTTTTTACAGCAAGGATTTGTTATTACTTTACTGCTGAGGAGACATAGTATTATTCATGTTCTTTTTTGTAAAATTATGATTTCTTTTCTCTTTTCACTTCAGAAAATTTATGAAGCTGTTTTCTTTTTTCCATTTCTAGTTATCGTGGAGGCCCAAAAGTGCCTGTGCAATGTTATATTTAACAGCATAGAGGCCCAGAGATTCTGCTGGTAAGTCCTATGTTAAAATTTTATTTGTTGCTACTAATTAACTCATCAAGCGAAAGCGATGTTTATAGGTTGGGTTTGAGGTTTCTGTGCCAAACTCTGCAGAACCAAGATGAGATAGTTGTGCTCCTACAGGCACATGTGTTTTTAAATAAGTTTGCATATGCAATTTCTCGCATCAATACATATATATGTGTGTTTTATTCTTTTTTCCTCTATGATGATGTGATGAGCTGCACACTGGCTGTCAGTCTTGCTTTATACTTGACTGTCAGTCTTGCTTTATGACTTACGTAAAGTATCCCTTACCTAGAGATTTAGAAATTTGTGCTTATCAAAATGATTTTATAGAGAAGAAAACAATACTTAGGTCCTGCCCTTGTATCCCAGCCTCATAGCTGAATACTCCTAGCCCCAATGCCATCCCTCTTACTTGTTTTTTGTTGGTTTTTTTTTAGAATACAAGGCAGCTAAACAGTTAATCAGTCGTAAAACCAAATTGTTTCTTTTAACACTCTTCTAAAAAATTTTGTGAGGCCGTATTCATCTCAATATTGTTCCTAAAACTAAATGAATGAAATATAGAATTTAACTTTTTGATGCTTCAACTTAACTATACAATTCGGAAGAATACTTTGTCTCACTAGTCCTTCTAAATTGTATCTATCCTGTAGTAAATCAGGTTGTGTGGACGGTGTTGTTCAAAGACTTAAGACCTATGGAGACCCAGAAGTTCAATTTGATGTCAAGGTAGTAATTTTGTTCATCTTTGATTTAAATGTTTATTTATCTGCTAATTATTCTTGTAGACAACCCATCAATGTTGGCATGTACCTTTGACGATGCAAGTTTCTGTCAGGAAAAGATTTAGTATTTTTCAATGCACAGACTTTGCATCTTTGTATTGCCATGTACAAAATATTTTTTGGTGCTATTCATTGTTTATTTTTTTAAATTTTTTTTGGGTACGTGCAAATGTTTAATGATATACTTCAGTCTAAAATGTTTTGAATAGTCCTTTAATATAATATATTGATGATGTTGGGTTTCTATAATTCATTGTTCTGTGGGAAAATCGTTAAATGTAAAATATCATCAATATTCAAAGGATTCAAAATACTAACCAAAGCCAGTAAATTAGCTGTTTATCTGGTGCATTTGAAACAAGTTGAGATAAATCTAGCTTTAGTCAACACACAAGCATATTGTATTGTGAATTCTAAATTTGCATTGGGTTTTCAGTTTTTTGACATGCGGATTCTCTTCCTGTTGACTGCTTTGCCTTCATGTGTTGAAACTCGGTGGGTACTTTTACAGTTTAAAAATGCTTTTCTTTTTTCATTTCTAATTCTTACTCATTCAAAATTTTTAATTATATTCTGTTCTTCTTTAGCTTTGCTTAACCATACCATAACAATCTGATATTAAGAGTTATTGTGTACGACAAAACAGAAAATTTTTTGTATAAAAGTAATTCATCGAATCTCCCTTTACAGTCAAACTTAACCCAGTCCGTTATTTATCACTCTAAGGTATAAGAGTATGGTGCTTGGTTGTCAACTTTGTAATGGCATCTAATCTAATTACTCATTTAGTTTTTATGCTGTTTTGTTTTCTTACTTTAAATTTTATTAAGGCTGAAAGTTCATCGCAGACCAATGAAATTGGATTGTTCTTGCAGAATGACTTTATTTATAATTTACCAATAGCATTTTTTTGTAAGAACTTCAATCATATAAATTTTCCCACAGCCATGTGAGTTAAACATTTTCACCTCATGGATTATGTGTATCTGATCTAGACTGAACTACTTTTGTTGAACCAGCTGAAGCAGGCATTTTTTTTTCCTTTTCTCACTCTCTCTTTACCACTTTCAGCCCCCGTGTGCGTTACGAGCTGCATGGTTTTACATATCTAATGGAAGTTCTTGATCTGACCCTGAGAGATGCCGAATGTCAAACCACCGGGCTTACGGATCAGCAGGTGGAGCTTTGTGCGGAAATCCTAAAAATACTTTTCAATCTCACCATCTCTATGGAGAAGAAAATTGTCGATGAGGTATGTTTTAATTCCATCCTACAATGTGTTGGAAATGAAAAGTTCAGTGAACCATAAATGTATAGAATTTTACTGCATCACACAAGGCCATTGCAAATGGCCAATGAAAGGGGTAAAAAAGTCAAACAAGAATACTTTTTATGTTATTAAAAAAAAAGGGACAAAGTCCAAACCATTTATACGTCATCAAAAGAGGTGCTGGTTTTGATGTTTTTATTTGGGTGTGCCTGTAATGTTTCTACCCATTTACAATATCGTTTATCATTGCCTCTCATGCCTGCTATGTCCTCTTGACTCTCTCTGTGCTCCCTCTCTCTTTCTACTCCTTTATCTTAATTCCATTCTAAGTTCTGTATTCATATTTATCACTTGTGTCATTTTTTTCCATGCTGCACGAAAGTCATCTGAGGTAAGTTGAGGTGGTATTTTTGGATAGCATTATAATGATAATGGTTTTTTTTTTTTTTAAAGGAGTTTGTATGAAAAAATTCTTATCTAAAATAGAAAGGGTAAAGAAAACTAAAAAATAAAATAGACTTTGTGATTTGCTTCTCAAAAAAAAAGTTGCATAGTTGTTATTTCCTTGCTGAGTAGATAAAAGAATTTAGGAAATCCATGGTTTGTAAATTATATTATAAGTTTGTATTTATGAACTTTCTTTAACCTGATGGTATTGTAATGTCTCTTGGGCCAACTGTAAAGCACTCTATTTCATCAATTCTTTAATGATAATAGCCTTTTTGTCATTCATTTTGAATTTTTTTCATCCCACTATTTTCTTATGGAGCTGTGTAGTGAATGCCAACAATAAGAACACAAATCAAAATTGTTCGTTGTTTCTTTCTATAAATTATTTTTTTTGTTTTAGGGGGTGAGGTGCAGGAGAGGGGTTAATGGTAAAAAAAGATTGTTAAAAATTTCAAGCAAATTATTATTTTTAAAGCTCATGATAACCTTATCATGAAGCTCATGGTATGTAATACCATTGGTATATATTTTTTATGTAGGCCCATTTTTTTCAAAGAATTTTTTTCTGGATTAATCCACAAGAGGGGACAATATGTAAATCTTTGTGACTTGGCCTGTCTCCAGGAAGAGGAAGCTCACTTTATGAGACTGGTGAGCATTCTCCATGATCTTCTTATGAGCACCATCACGTCAAAAGACAAACAAGATGATCTTCAAAGGTATTTCTTGTGTCATGGTCAACTGGTTAAGTAGTAGGGCTACATACTTTTTTTTTAACCATTTGAGGCGTCTTTTTGTTTGCTTTAAAATTGCATATATAGCCAATGCGTTGCCCATGGGTAAAAAAGAAAAGTAAAGAACATTAGTACAGGGATGCAAGTTTTCCGATTTTAACCGGAGTTCCAATTTTTTCGTCTCCCCCGATTTTTTCGATTTTCGTATTCCTTTTTCAACCAGACTATCAGCAACAAAAAAGTCGGAAAAATTATAAACTTATTAAAGTAAGAACTTAAACCGAGAAAAGACGACCAGAAAATCAGAAGTGAATTACAAACCTTTTTCCGATTCTATGGCGATACCGATTATTTCTTTTTTGTTTATCCGTTAGTCGATTTCCGTTTATATTTTATATATAACCTCATCACCCGATTTCTTTTTCGTGATGAGTTCGAAACTGTCCACACAATGGCCAATGGGCGTAAAAGCAAAAGTGAAATTATGCTACCGATATTTTTTCTTGTTTATCTTTCGCATTTTTATACTCCGTGTAGTAGATCTAGGCCCAGTCATAAATAAAGTGATCTTACGATAATGCGAACACATGGTTCTATGACTGTTCAAAACATCGAGAGTCCTTTATAATTCTTTCTTACATTACATCTAGATCTAGCCGCGAGCAATCTTGTGCACTTGTCTTTTTTAGCCAAGAGCGATCTTGTTCAGTGATATTTCATATTGTGTTTGCTGCACTTCATTGACCTTTCTAGATCTGTTTAATTTTCAAGCAAGTGCCAGGCTAGAGGCTTAAACTCTTAGATCTAGTTGTCTTACTCTTAAATCTAGATTAGATGAGACCTATTCTATCTCTCTATAGATCTAGATTAAACATGGAGAAACAGTGTAGCTAGTCATTAACTGACTTAGCCTTACTCGCCTACACTAGAAAATCTAGTTCTAGACTCTAGTAACATTTACTAACAATCTAGATTTTGGTCATGGT
>BMAT01005716.1:102861-127392 GCA_019649035.1 Elysia marginata | reverse complement strand
GGAGCTCCTTTAATATATCTCTTGATGTTGTGTCTCTTCCTTTTCTAATTGTTTTTCTTGCAGCTTTGTTTTGAATTTTTTGTAATCTTTCAATTAAACAGTTTGATAAACCATTAACCAGAGAAATACAGTAATCAAGTCTGCTGGTAATAAAAGCATGCATGAACATGTGTGTGGTATTTTTATTAATAAGATCTCTGATTTTGCCATTGTTTTTAAACTGAAAATGGCATGATTGAAAAAGCTTTTTTTATATGACATTCCATAAACAATGAGTACAATTAATATTAAAACATATGAAAAATCGATTCACATGATCTGAATTTATTGTGCTACTAATGTCTGTGTTCTTAAGGATAAACCCTGTGACTGGACGCTGGGAGCCTGAGAAACGAGACCCAATGGCAGGCATGACTGATGAACAGAAGGAGTACGAGGCCGAGAAGCTTATTGATGCCATTGACAAACTGCAAAGGTAGGTGCTCTCTTGCATCTTGGTAAGAATAAATAAACTATTGGAGGTGTGTAAGGGGTATTTTGTGACCATCATTGCGGTTTACATTGCTTTTTGTCATCTTTGCTACTGAGACTACTATTATTATTTATTAACTCATTGGAGACACTCCGCTTATTATGAACATTAGACTTTATTTTTTTTTTCTCTTTACTGTCTGTAGAGTGGAATGGGAAGGGCCACTTAGATTATTCTTCATCTATTTCTGTATCGCAATTAGTTCTTATCGACCCTAGATTTATGAAATATAATTTTTACTAATTTATTTCAGTATAAGTACAATGTTTGGAATTGCACAATTTCTCATAATTAAAAAAAATTACCCCCCAATAAGCCCATTTTGAGATATAAATAGGGTTTATTTCTTAAAAATCTGAGTTTCAGATTTTTTACCAAGATGCAGGCTATATGTATGAAAAAAACATGTTCCATCATCAAAGCATGGAAAGAGTGATCATTTTTCTATGTAAAACAATTTTTTTTTGACTTTACTGACAAAAAGAAAAATAAACTATGAAAAATGGTACCACCATAGTAATCTGGTGTCAGCATTGGAAGAAGGCCTAGTAAACCTCAGTCAAGTCCAGATAATTTGAACCTTGATAATTTGAATATTTGTTTAATCAAACCAAATTTCAGGTTACCAATTTTATCCTCTGCATGTAATGAATTCTGTTTAGTCCGATATAAGATAACTGCAAGTTTAACTTTGCACTTGATGGGTTTAAATATCCAGTCTAGACTTTATGGGTTAATTTAATTTTTTTCTTGCTATGACTCTATTAGTTTTGGTGGTTTTTATTTTCTCTGTATCTAACCACAGGCAAGGTATAATTCAGCCGTGTCGAGTTGGTGAAGATGGCAAGCCAGTTCCTGTGGAACATGTATTAGAATTGGTAGAGGGAAAGGGAAAAACAGAGACCAAGACACCTCCAGAAGATGGCGCCAGAGGAGGGGGTGACAGTGAGCATCCTGGTAACTAAGAGATCTGAAACATGCAGGCCTACACAAGTCACTTGTATTGTCTGTTAGAGTTGATTCTATATAGGTTTGTCATCTGTGATGATTCACTTCAGTCGTTTTTCTATTACCGGTATCAAATGTAAGGAGTCATGTCTTTGTGTTTTTTTTTGTCACTTCTTGGATATTATATGTCTGTTAAGCAATGCATTTGCATAATATTTCATATTTACTGGAGCTTCTCTTTGTCCCATCTGATCATCATTCTACTGTTGGCCCAGGCTTGGTGCTCAGTTTGTAATTTTACTCATTAAAATTGCACAGAGACTAAATCATAGTCATCACCAGTCTACCCGATATTAGTACAGTTTAACTTATTAATTTGAATGCCATAGTAAAGAAATCTAAACCTGAAATACTGGTAAACGAAATTCCAGTTATCAGTCTACTCTCTTAAAAATGAGAACTTTACTTAGTCAGTGGAAGTAAATAGACAATTTATTCGTAAGTTTATGTCCGTTATAACTCTAGAAGCATGGTCGGCTGATCTTTTTGGCTTTGAAAAGAGGAAGTTTTTTTAGAATTAACACCATGTATTAGACACAAAAACATAATATGTGATGTTTCCAGGGTTAAGATTATTGGTTAGTTATTTGAGAGCTTTAATTTATAAAAAAAAAGTTTAAACCTTATTAAGAAGAGGTAAATAATGTACAGTAATACTCCCTTACTTGATATCCTGGGTAGAGCTTCAAGCTCTAATGTACAATAGTACTCCCTTACTTGATATCCTGGTTAGAGCTTCAAGCTCTAATGTACAATAGTACTCCCTTACTTGATATCTTGTTTAAAGCTTCAAGCTCAGTAAGTCTCAATCTACTTATAGATATCAGATACATCATAGAATCAGAGTTCAGCCAAATATGCCCCAGTGTCTGATGAGTGAGTGTGTGTGTTGGAACTAAAAAAATTTTCAACTAGGTGTAGTGATACATAAGGAGTTGTCCTGGTTCTCCTCTTGTTTGTATCGAAAAGTAATGTCTTTTTTTTCAGAGGGAAGAAAAGAAATTGTATAATAATAATAATTCAATTAAGTGAAGTGGCAAGGGGTTTATAATTTTAATTCTAAATCTTTTTCATGTCGGCAGTAAATCTCTTAAGGTATTTCTGGAATTTTTCAATAGAAAAAACTAAACAATACCTTAAACTTTAATTTCTTAAACAAGAGTATGTGGGCTATTGAAAAATTGGACTCGGATTAAAAGTTTTGAGGTATTAAACATTTTGCCCTTGAGAAAAGCACCAACTCTTGATTTTAAAAATCTGAAAAATTACTCCAATAAAGAAAATCTCTAGTCAAAACTATTAGTGTTGTAGTTGAGCGAGAAGAATACCTACTTTTTGTGAGTTGAGAAATAACCCTTAAGTAAAGTCATATGAACCCCAGTGGTAAAAAGATATAGAAATAGTTTGCATATAGAACGCAAAATATGCTTGTACATATATTGTAATATCTATTTGTGTTTTTGTCCTGTGATAACTTATGCATTTTGATTACATTTTTCAACCTCTGAATATAATTATTATCTCACTAAAACCCATTTACAAAGTGTTGCCTAAATAACAAGGAATCCATTTTGTTGAAATATGAAGCAAAGAATCACAAACTTGTAAGGCTGGATGCTATCAGACTGCTACTTGGAATCATTGGCACTAATTGTATATATTGGCTGTACTATTTGTGCTACATTCCTTCTTCTTGCCATTATATCCATCTCTGTTGAAAGGAATGAAAGTTTGTTTACACAGTGCACCAGAAAGGATATATGCCTACCACATTTAAAAGTGTAAGCTCAAAATTTCTGTAAAGCTGAAATGGATGCAAGGAGAAGTTCTTGGGATTTTATTTCTTTTTGTGTGGGGGGGGGGCGGTGGGTCCAAACTTGTCTTAATTTGATAAATGTGATGATAAATAGCTTCAAATTTATTAAAATCAAGCAGAACTAAATATTCATATACCATAGCTTAAAATGGAAAGTAGATCTTGACATCAATTTGAAATGTATTATAATTATGGTATGAAATTGGTGTGGTATGCTTCTTTGTTGCTTTTTTAATTTGTCAGAAATACATGTATGCTATATTACCAAACTTTTTAAGCCAAGCCTGCAAATCACTTAGATGACTTTCTTATTTGTAACAATACAGTCAAACCTGCCTTGACGACCACCTCTCTGAGAAGACCACCTGTATTGACGACCACTTTCCTATGACTCCCTTGGGTTGTTTCTATATTCTAATACTCTGCATGATGACCCCCTTCCTGACGCGACCGCGGGCAGCTTTTTTTCTTACACTATTCTGTATAATCTCTGTAAAAAAACTCTCCCGAGGACGACCACTCTTAATCAGACAAGTGCGAATTTGTTAGTTTCACACCTCCTTACTTCACGCTTATACGATCATGTAATTGTTTACCTGTGATGTAAACCTACAAAGTGGCCTGCGGTTACCAGATGGCCAGCTACCGTGACGGTGAAACCGATACGCTTGCAGGTGAAGACAAGGCGCGACAAAAGCCTGCCCCTCCTCCCTCATGCTTTGTTGTTTACCTGTGGTCCGTCTCTACAAGAGGGTTTAGCTTGTTTAGCAGGGCTAGCAATATGGGGGTAGAGCCAGGTAGTGGTGGTTAAGAGACAATCATAGACAGCTAGTCGCCAGTTTATAGAACTTCCCAGTTATGAAAAGAAGTAGAAATGCCGCTGCGTTGAAAAGTCATTGTTTAATCAAATGCCGAAACTGGCTTGGCAAATGGGAACTCAGAAGGGAAAGTTGTTTGCTACATTAAAAGAGAATTGAAGTAAACTGTATTGTTACAGTTTTATATAAGTATGCTGCCCAAGAGGACCATCTGATCATGACGACCACAATCGTCATCGATCTTCAGTGGTCGTCTCAGGCAAGTTTGACTGTACTCTTTGTTAAAAATTTGTTAGCTTATCCTTACATCCTACCGGGTTTGACTCAAGTTTGCATGATGAAGAAGGTGCAAAGCTGTAGCGAAGGTGGCAATCTGCCACAATACTATTACAAGAAATCTGCTTCATAAAATATAATCCATACTTAAGCTGAGGATGAACATGGGAAAATAAGGCCAGTAATTTATACAACTTACATGTATGAATCCTTAATGATCAAATTGGCCAAAGTTCTCACTGTGCTTGTAACAGTAGGCCTATTGCTTTTTACCTGATGAGAGAACAGGTACCTAAAGTATTACTGTTTTTTTTTTTTTTTTGAAGTATGAATCAAACTTGGTGCTATGAAATTGTTGTTATGTCTTTTTTTTTTCAATATTTATTATATCATTATAATATTTGTTATCAATGTAGGAATCACTATGATGCTTACTCAAAATTCTTTTGCTCAAAGTCGCATAAAAAATGCACAGTAAAATATATACTTTTAGCACAGCTTTTTTTACCTACTGTGTTGGTATTGGTAAATGAAGATAGCAAGTATTTCATTTTATTTGTAATTTTTTTCTTCTGAATTTATTTTTTTGTTTTTTTTTGCTCACCCTTGAGATTCGGAATGGAAAAAAATAAGCTGGCTAAGTAATATATCTACTTAATTATTTTTTCAATGAATGTTAATAATTACTCTTAGTTCCCTACTTAGTTTTGATTTATAAAACTAAAGTGTGCAGTTGGTTTTTTTGGATTTTTTTAGTTTGAAATCTGGTAAGAAAGTGCATCTTCTTTTTTTTTTAATTAAATTTTCATGTACATTTCATTGGGTGTTGTAAATTAAAAAATTGCTCTTTGTTCTGTTTAGCAGTGAACTGTAGTTGAGTTATTGCTGTTGTGACTAAGTTTAAATGTTATTTACTCGTTTATTTTACCAACCCACAAGTTGAGAAATATTTACTAGTAGAAATTTTTCACCCAGTCACAAGCACATCAAATTTTTTTTTTCAATTTTAAGTAAACTGAACCTGCCTTATCCCAGGTTAGTTTATTGCATTGAGTAGTTGGAAAGTATTCAGTCGATTCTTTAATAGCTGAACAGTATCCAGTCGAATTTTTAATGACTGGACAACATCAAGTTGATCATGTGATAGCTGAAAAGTATCCAGTTGATTATGAAATAACTGGACAGTATCCAGTTGATCATTTAATATCTCGACAGGATAGAGTTGATTATTTAATATCTGGACAGTATTGAGTCGATTATTTAATAACTGGACAGTATCCAGTTGATTTTTTAGTAGCTGGAAAGTATCCAGTTGATTATTTAATATCTGGACTGTATCCAGTTGATTATTTAATAGCTGGAGAGTGTCCGGTTGATTATTTAATAGCTGGAAAGTGTCCAGTTGATTATTAAATAGCTGGAAAGTATACAGTAGATTATTTTACAGCTGGATACCATTAGGTTGATTATTTTACAGCTGGAAACCATCCAGTTGATTATTTATTTTACCTATTCATATTCATCAAAGTTGCTCAATGTTATGTTTATAAATAATGAACCTCTTTTCCAGTCAGAAATGCTTACTAATCTTCAGGGGTGTCTACTGAAGATAAACTGCTTAGGACCATCGCAAAAGTCTGGTTTATGCAAAGTTAAGAGTATCAATTTAGAGGAATTTACTCAGAGAAATTTAAGATCACAGCAAATCTTTTTTGGACAGTTGGAGAAAGAGATCAGCCTCCCTTGTCACAGTTTAACAAGTAAACATTTGCTTGTTATCTTTTTCGGCAGTTACCTCTTTCTTTCCTTTTTATGAATGTCGTTAAAGATAGGGTGCCAAGGTCAATGTTGATAGTATTTGAAAATAGATGAAAAATTTCTCTTAAGATTTTGGCAAGTGGAAAACTTAATTGAAACCTAGCTTTAGTTAGGAAAGAATAATTAAGTATTGGGCCTGAATGGAAAGATAATTTTAACAAAGGAATTATCTTCAGCAAGTTTAACTTACAGGACTCCAGAATAAAGAACATATGAGGCCTGCATGGGAAAACAGAGACCTAGCCTATGTCACTAGTCTCTAGAAATTATATGCAGCGGCAATTGTGTTTTAATCCTTCAAACTCTTAATATATTAAATCACTCCAGCTGATTTTTTGATACAGCAGTTGTAACTCAAGCTGTGTCCCTCTCTTTGTTAATCTATGTAGAATGGAATTTAGTCTGAAAGAGAAATGAAATTCAAGGATCTCTAATGGTTTTTTTGTTTTGGACTGTCAGTGCTTCATAAATGATTTACAGGATATCAGCTGGAAAGCACCATAATTTAAAGGCAATTAAAGCTGTAAAGCACCTTAATTTAATAGCAGTTAAAGCTGTAAGGCTCCTCTGTTTAATGGCAACTAAATTGTATTATATACCAATTTTGGAGTGTTATACAACAAAGATAAGAAGCTTATACTGTGTGTAACCTACATGACAAGTCAAAATGAGTCCTATAATGGAGATTTTATTTGAGGAAACGCCTTTATAAAGTCGGATGTCACAATTATCACCTTCAAAAGCTTTTCTGTTTTCAACAAGACATTTTTCTAAACTTCCAAAAGTCAAAAGTGTCTTGAAATTAATAGTTTGGTGATTTAAAATATAGAAAAAAAGAAGAAAAAAAAATGGACCTACTATGGCATTTTCTCCAGAAAAAGAATTTCTGACTTCTGACCCATTCACCTTGGGCGCGAGATATATTATTTCAGTGGAGCTCAGCCTTTAAGAGTAGAGGATTTAGGGGGGCCTTGCTTTCAGCATGGCCATGATACGATGCCATTTTTTATTATTGTTTAACGATAGTAATTTTCACCCCATAAAGCGTAATACTTTCAAACGCAAAGCTGCCTACAGTACAACAGTATGTTTGGTGGGTCAGTAAAGCTTTCAAGAGAACACCCTCGATCTAGTTCTGAGAACTCATGAAAAATTTATATAAAAAAAAATCTTATCAAATCAAAATCCTTATATCTTTTTTTTTCCAATGAAATTTTGTTTATTCTATTGATTTTTAATGTTTGGAAGCTCAGAAAAATGCATTGTTTACAATATCAAGGAAGTGTGACATTAGGGCTCATTTGGATTGGTTGTGTGACTTTGCAACCTGTTCAAATGAGTCACATGTTGCAATTTGAATGGTTCTGACCTATATCTCTGTAGTCTCAGTAGGGAAAACACCAATTTTTTCCACCTTCTGTCTTGCAGATTGAGCACCTCTTTGTGTATCACAGTGGGGATATATATTACGCACCTAAAATAAAATGCTCTTATAACACTTTAGACACAAAATTCCGCACCCACAGTGAGAACCACATGATATAGGTCCGAACCATTTGAGAAAACGCCTCTCAGATGAAGACTTATTCTTCATTTTTATTTTAGAATAAAAAAAAATACAAACACCTTTCTGCAATATTTAATAATTTCATGCAATTTGAAATGCTTGGAAGAAATTGGCAAGTATTACATAAAGAGAAAAAAAATTTTCTGTGTAAAATCTGTTGCACTTAATGGTATAAATTCAATGCTGCTATAATATGCTAGTCGTTTTTGTTATGTTTATGTTTTTTGTTTTTATTTATATTGGTTAAATAAATTGAAAGAAATAAATTGGGTTGAGTTTTTTTGTTATATTTTTGCCATCTTTTTTGAGGTTCATGTACAATTTCTAAACCTTGAGACCAAAATATTTAGAATTTCAAGTGTGAGATAAGTTTTAAATACAATTGTTTATTATTTTCACATTTTTTTGTTACATGAAAAAAGTTCCAAAGCCTAGTGATATACATATCCGAGTGAATTAGATTGCCAGGGTTCAAAACAAAATTTGATTTAAACATCCACTGATACCAAATAGGCCTATTTATTTCCTGTAAAGTTATGGGTTAAAATTGGTTAGAATATAATAGAAAGCTCTGACATTAAATTTTTGTTAGTTAGCTACACTGAAGTAAACCATTCATTCATGTAAAATACAGAAAGAGAAAAGACTAAAAGACAATATAAGGGGAACAAATTTTTTTTTTATTAAATTCAAATACAAAAGAACACCTGATTTTCCAACAGCCAACTAAATAAACTGTTTTTGTGAGATAAGACAAAAATTCAGATAATTATGTTAGATATAGCTTTTGTTCTTGCAACATAATATACTCTAAATATATAAACTAGTAGCTTTGTTATGACTTAATTCTAAAAAAAGATAAGATATCAGACAGTCAATTCTGCTTGAGTAGATTTCTCTTAGATTCTTGATTCTTTTTGGCTGTCCCATGGGACTGCAATTATTGAATAGGCCTATATAAACTTACAAATAACTAGATTTTTTTTACCAATGTCAATTCCTTTGGTTAAGCTCTATGGAGGTCGACTTATTTTATTTACAGGTATTAAGTTATCAAAATATCTTATATGGCATGGAGCACCTGGTTACTTTAATTATTAACTAATAGCTGGCATAGAACACAAACCTTATGGGCTATGCCTCTTTCAACTGGCAATTTTCAAGAGCTAAATTCTTCACAAATTGATAAATTATGGGGTTAAGTATGCTGCTGGTCAGTTGAAGCATCAGATGGTTTATATAAACAAGTGTGGAAAGCAAAATGAAAATTAAAATCTATATCTAAAGGGTTTAAATTAAAACAAATATGCTATAACAAATCAATGCAGGTTCAGAAAAATCTCAAAGGTAGAGAGTAAATGAGTTTGCAGTTACAGGTTATGAGTACTATGCTTATGACGAGTCTTCTTTGTATGACCCATCAGATTGCCCTGTTGAGTAGAAAAGACAAAAAAGGTTATATCTTATTATAATGGAAGGGGAGGTGAACTTTTAGACAGAAAAGGGTTTTTTTGTGGGGGGCTTAAAAATTGAGAAAATTAGTCTATCCACTTAAAATCAAATTAAATTGATGTTAGAGGGCAATTAGAATGGTCTATGATATCTGCAAATAATTATGCTTTTTTTTTATTCATGTGAAAATCGTAGTGCCTATCCAAGTTTTTCTCCATTTTAAATCTATTCTTGGTTTCACTTGAACGACGAAATGTGTTCATGGCATGTCGCGTTCGGTGGTGCTGATAAAATTTTTTATATACGATGAAAGACTGCAGTGCGAAACGCAAATTTGAACAATGATGGATTTTTCATGCTTTGCGTGTCATCGCCAATGTAAAATTTTCAGCTTATGCAATCGGGAAAACAACATACTTTTTAATTTAATGAAAATGTTCATCAGTGTTCGTGTTCTAGATTTCGAATGAAGGCTCTAGGCTTGCTGACAATGATAAACTCAAATGTAGATCTAGACCTAGGTTTTTTTTAAATCTAGATCTATGATTGGTAGGATCATTTGTGCTTGAATATTTTGCTCAACCTGTCAAAATTTATTCATCAACATGCCCAGCCCCTGGAGTAATCAACAACGCTGTCTACAAAGAGATCCTCCAATAGTAATTTCAGGTTGAACTATTAGCTGTGTGAACTACTTGACCTCACACTTACAGCGACAGTATACACGTTTTAAATTAACTTATTTTTAAATTATTTTATGTGAGCTATACATTGTGGTACAAACTTGCATATTAAATATTTTAATGGATGCAAAGGGATAACTGGGTTTTTTTTTAAGTGATACATATGAGATTTATAAAATACTTATACAGATTGGGTTATAATTTTAAGGATAACAAAGTTTTTCTACATGATACAATTGCGACTATTAATGACACCGTCCAATGACCTGTTTGTAGAACGGGCTCTTCAGCTAGTATTTTTAATGGGAGAAAAAATGAAGGACGTTTACAATGAATTTGAAGTGAATAATTAAAGTCAACTTTACTGGAGTCAATTTCTCACAACAGTTGATTTACTTTTGAGTGGATTGAATTTCCAGGAGAGTTTCCTTCTATTGCATTTTATATTGCATATTTAAGATTGATACGCTTATCTTAAATGTAAAGGTAATCTTAATATAAAAAAATCAACCCAGTATGCTTACTGAACCACGAAACAAAATTAATCCTCAACTTTTGTTGAACACAGTTCTTAGCAGAAAAGCTGGCACAAAACAAATGTAAACCAATAAGTCTATAATGCACACTGTGGACAACTATATACCAGCTGCTATCATTGCAAGCACCGCAGTGAGAGCTAATAATAAAAAAAAAAGAAACAAAAAACCCTTTCCCATACCTCTGCATTCCTGTTGAAAAATGAAGCAAAAGGATAAGAGAAACTCTTCAAAGCCTTCCGTCCAAAATTCACCTGGGTAAAAAAAAAAAAGAAAGATATTTCAAAGAAGAAGTTAGATATAAAACTTTCTGTGCAGTGTTTCAAATTTATCTAACACAAATGTCTTGCGTCCAGGGCAAATGAGTCCAAAGCTGGAAAACCCCATTTTTAGAAAACGCTATTCAAAGTCTTCTAAATTCTCCCTTCTCTCTATATTTTACATTAAAGTAAAAAATACGCTTTACATCGGTTCCCGAATATGCCATTACCAACCAAAGTACCTTCTGAACTCACAGAGGAGCAGCAAATATAGTGCATCACTTTAGCATTCTGACAAGATCCTTTACTGCCTATAGCCGGGTATTCCTTCAACGCATGAGTGAGGCCAAGAAATGTGTATAAACAGCCTTTCTCAAGGTCTAAACGTCCACTTGCCAAAAACAGGAATTGAACCCCTGGCCTCTTGGTCCAAAAGCTGAGCACCTACCACTAGACCACGGCACCACACAAAAATGTGGATTATAGTCTTCCACCGCCAAAGGCAGTCTCAAGACTTAACACATTCCCCCCAGCAGGCCAAAACACACCAAAGCAAAGTCAACTCATATTTCAGAGCCTTACAGCGCAGCTGCCTGTTAGGCGCTGTAATACTAACATTCACCAAATTTTAATCACTGCCAGTACACATTTTACAGGTGGGTGGTTTGAGGAAAGTGTGGATAAATTGTTTTCCTAAGACAACTACACCATGAGTCGTGGTTGGGTATCAAACCCGCGATCACAAGTCTGACGTGCTAACCACTGAGCCATGCTGCTCCATCAGCAAAAGCTATAACACCTTTCCACAGAATATTGATAATTTTAAAAAATTATTAAAAACATTTGGAGGCTTAAAAAATGCCCAGTTCAAAACAGAAACATCTTTACAGGTGAAAATTGCAATGTTAGGACTCATTCACACTGGCCGCAACACAAAGATACTTTAAAAGTTGTTGTTACATCACTGCAAATCATTTGAAAATATTAGAGCTCTTTGACATCCACATAAAGAAAAACCTATTTCTTTTTAATAATTAAAAAAAAAACCAAAGTGATTCAAACTAGTGAGTTTGCATTAGCACCAAAAAAAAGTACATATAAAAAAAAATAAAATGCTCAGCATAGGTTCCTGGGGAGTTTGATTTTATTGAGTTTTTTTGGCAGTAAAATTCAAATCCAAACCTGAAATTAAACTTGTTTTAATTTTCATGCACTGTTCTGGTGAAAAAAAAAAGGAATTTTGTGCCTTGAAAAATATTAATTAGCACCTTTTCAAATATAGGTTTTGAAACATCCCCACAGTTGCCTTGAGTCCTATCTTTTTTACTTACAAGTTACATAGATTCTAATCTTATTTTTAGTAAACTTTGTATTTGTAGGCTTACAACAGATGCTTTATAAAATTTATATGTACTCTTTTCTGTCTAAAAAAAGTTGAAGTATACAAATCTTCAGCATATATTTCTTTCTATTTTTTTTTCATACCATAGTCAAACAGGTTAATCTTATTGAGATTTCCTCACAGAGAGTGGCATTCAATATCATACATATTACACCAAAATAAATCTTAACAAAACTTCTTAATGCCACCAGAACCTAGATCTATTTTACAATTTTGAACACACCTCCCAGCGGTTATTTGAGGTTGTGGTTTCAGATGCAGTACGATAAGGAGTTTGTGGCACAGGAACGTTAATCTTCCGAAGCTGCCAGTGTGGTGGGTTGTTTGACGAGCCGGAGGAGAACGTGTACTGACTATCAGACCTCTGCACTTGCATCACGTCATTAGGGTTATCAAAGGTGGCCACATGCAGGTCGCATTCTTCTACTGGAGGAATAGCAAGCATCAGTGGCCGCTGCTGGTTTTCCGTCTGAACGTAACAGATATGTTAACGATATCAGAATACGCCTTTGGCTAGACAAATGCAATTGTGCTTAAGGTATGAAATTGTTAGTAGAAACAAAACATTATGCTACGATAATTGGTCTGAGCATAAAATTTGCACAAATGTAGAATGCGTTTACTGGCCATGGATGTCATAATTATTTAACCCTGTTCCCATTGACCTATCACTTGAAACGATTGTGAATTTACATGAGACAACAAGACTTAACCGATAATGTTCAGATGTTAAATCTCAAACTTATTGACTGTGTCAACTTAAAACTCTCACCTTAAACGTATATGTTGTTCTCTGCTTTGGTATGTAGGCAGGTGCTGTAAGCATCTCATTACTTGAAAGATTCAATAGTTTGCCTTGGTGAAAAAAAAATATTTGTAAAAGATACTTAAATCTTGAAATGAACAAATGAAACCAGACAGAAGAAGATAAGGTGAAATTTTAAAGCCATATCCTCTTTTAGCTTATTTTATCCCTAATATTGATCAGATCATTTATAAACCACCCAATTCCATCATACATAATGGCTCAACAGTAAATGGATGTAAAAAGACTGAAAAAGCTGGAAAACCAGAGATTTG
Source organism: Elysia marginata (assembly GCA_019649035.1). Classification (NCBI taxonomy): domain Eukaryota; kingdom Metazoa; phylum Mollusca; class Gastropoda; family Plakobranchidae; genus Elysia; species Elysia marginata. Next base: position 114,144 of record BMAT01005716.1, on the reverse strand, counting down.
CTATCCCTTAGAAAAGCCAGTAAAACTAGAGACATACCATGGATGAGAACAATCTCATAGTCCATGACCCATTCATTGAACGATTTGTCAGTATCACTTCCATCTACCAGAACAGAATCCACCAGTCTCATCATAATCTGGCTTTGGCTCCAAGGCTAAATAAAAAAATTGATAGTATTTGAAGACAATCTTTAAAAATACCCAAGTATTAGCTGCCTAAGTAATTTTAAAAACTTGTAAACACCATAAAAATAAATTTCACACTTACAAGTGTTTTACAAGCTCACAAAAATGTCCTGTTGGTGGTCTTTATTTATATCATCTGGGCGAGAAGTTTCTCTTTTAAAATCCAGGGCATTTAATTAAGATAAAAAAATGTTTTTTACCACCTTTAAGAGCTTTCAACATTTTATATCTCTCCATCATAAATTTCTTCAACCACTTATCTTGTAGAAATACTACATACACCGTTTTGTCTAAACAACTGCAGAGACTGAAAGAATCACGCAAACAGATACAATAAAAAAAATTATTACTTTAGTAGTTCTTACCAGCCAGGCAGGCTCTGCCATTAGAAGGCGCAGCGCAATTCTAAGGGCTACAACTCTCCACATTTTTTCTTCGAGTTTAAATAAAGATGGCCGGGTGATGCTTGGCCTGCCACCCATCACGTCATGCAAGATTTGATACTTGATGAAAAGGCCCTTTTTATATAAAAAAAAGGATAAAATATTAAGTGTAAAACTAAGACATGGCAGAGAATGAAATCTCTCTAAGAACTTCATATTTTCAAATAACATTGCATCGTGAGACAGCCAGGGTAATTCAGACTTGTTTTGAAGTGACTGCCCTTATACTGGGTACAAACAATCAATCCTTTCAAATTTAATATATGAGGACAGAGAAAAGTTTTTGCTTAACCATTTGCCCAATATGAGAGGGCAGAAAACAATAACTTTCTTAAACAAACAAAAGAAAGTTGTCCCATAGATGAATAAAAAACATACCGTGATTTTTTAATTCAGAAATTTTGGTCCTAAAAATGAAACAGGTAGGGCATTTCATACTCACCTAAAATCATTTAAAATTTTAAATTTCTGAGCCATTCTTTATACTCCCAAACTAGATTTTTACCAATCTCTTACAGATCTGACAGAAACCTACTTACCATCAGATCAGTGTAACAGCCAATTGTTTTGTGTCTAGGCTTTCCTGTGAGGAAAGTATACTCCCCAATAACACTTCCACTTGATAAATAGTCCACTGTGACAAAAGGTGTCTTAGACAATGCTAAAGTAAATCTTGAGGCTTCCCTTTGCACCTGAAATGGTTGTAATTGGGATGAACAATACAAGAAATCATAAGTGTTGATGCACATGAAAAAGTTTTCCAAGATTAATGTGCTGAAGAGACAAAAAGCTAGTATCGCCCTCTGTACTTTTTGAGATATTCAAAAAAAAAATTGTTTTGACTTAGAAATTAATGTCTTAGGACAGAAGACCATTTTTGACTAGCACATTTTCATAATTTCGATCAATAAGTGCTCACAGAATTGGTCTTTGAAGTAATTTATATTTGGTCTTTGTCCCATATGAATAGCCATTTCACAATATTTCTGGGTACTGTTCAGGATTGTAAAGCCTACAAAAACATTTGACTCAATATTAACTTTTTTTGTAAAGCAAAAACAGTCGCTCAGACTAATTTTGTATTAGAAGCCTTTGAATATAGCAATTTGTATTACAGTATACTATTTTTGTTGTCTTCAAAATAGAACAACTTAAGATGTCGATAAGTTCGAGTTATAATTTTTTGAACTTCAACAAGTGCATATAGTGCAATTTAAGACAATGTTATGAACTCAATATATCAAAATTCCAACTTGTGCCAGATTTCCACGGCTTAACTTCAAATGTTAAATTTGTTTCAATCTGAAGCTTAATGAAAATAAGTTCTTATACCACCTACCCAGGCTATTCCATTTAGAATGATAAAAACTCCTCCAGGATCCTCATACTGTGAAACAATGATTTCATATTTCTTAAAATTCACCTGGACTCCTTTTTCCTAGAGAGAAAAGAAAAAGACAGCAGAAAGGTAAAACAAAACACATATAAGTTAAGAATAACTCATGAAAAATGAATATGAATACTATTGTGATACTGATAGTTGATATTTTTCTTTATTTCATCTCATTCAGGCAAGAGATAAATAACATCTTTAAAATTATGTCTTCCAAATTAGATTTCATTTTTAAAAATTTTATTTACACTATATTATATCTGAAATTAATCCTATCTTAATTTTAAAATTTTAAATCTCAAACTTTGAGAGCAATTTTTCAAAATTCGGGAGTACCTTTTTTTTAATGACTTTATCAAAACCTGTTCTATTTTCACTTTTTTTTAATACCTGATCAAACAGCCAAAACATTTTTAGAGCCATCTTACAACTCCCTCATTTAAATATAAAGTGCAACTTATTTTTGTATACCGTGGTGAATTTGCATTTTAAAAAAGCTAATGGTCTCATCTGAGCTGTACAATATGCCTAAAAAAACTATCATATCACACAAATTATCTGAATTAGCTTAGTATCTCATGAGCTATGTTAACAGGATGGTTTACCATGACTTTCACAAACACTTCATGCAAATCTTTGATCCATGGTACATTAATAATAATGTCTGCATAGTCAGGATGAGAAATTTTCATACAGCTTGTGTTCACTTTTGACATCCTAGTTAGAATCATCTGTGAACAGAAGGTAAATAGAAGATTGTAAAGGGTCCACTTACTTAAAGGATACGATGAGAAATGTTAAAGCAATAGCTATTTTTGCTCTGTGCACTTCATGTACGTGCCTGTCACAATATACATTACAGGGCATTTTTATGCTAGGAGTAGTAGAAAAACCAAGCAAGGAATTACCATACCTCTAGCCTTAAAACTTTGAAAATGTGTTCTTCTTCATGTCCTTTTTATTTCAAAGTAAAAAAAAAGTAAGAAAAGTTTATAACTGAAAAGGCCCCGTGTACCTTTTCTAAAATAGCACCATCTTCTCCGAGGGCCCTGGATTGCTGAATGTTTTTCACAATATACTCCTGTCTCTTGAGGACAATTCTGGTTGCCTGTCTTGTCTTGGCTGTGGTGAGAGTTGATGGACAATGCATTTGCATCACTCCTGTGGGGCGTAGAGTTAGATATAGGATTTAGTTCATGCAGTTTTTATAGTACTATTACTGTACAAAAAATTGTGATAAAAAAAGAGGATATTGCCAATGTTATCCACTAACAGGTTACATACAAAATTTTCTTTCAAAAATTTTATTCTCTTAAATGTTCAATAGCATAATTTTCCAGCTCCCGACAAAATTTTAAAGTTGTAAATGATGTAAAAATTTAATTAAATAAACATTTTCCAAACACGCCACTAAAAAACTAAGCAAAAAAATATGAGCTATTCCAGCCATGTGCATAGCCATCAGTGTCTCAAGGATTTAATGACAAGAGATGTCATAACACTGTTAGTTTCACAAAGGCGTTTCATGCACAGACAACTGCACCAAACCAGCCACTTGCACTTGACTGGTTAATAGACAAGCAGGTACATGACCTGTAAACTAGCCTAATTTCACTTATTGAATAAACTATTTCAATTACTTTTATAACAAAACTGAGTCATATTGCTGGCTGGTCTTATGAAAAATTTGATCAACCCTTAAAAAAACAATCACTAAATTTTGCTTGCCATAAATAAATTTTTCCTTCTGTAAAATTTGGTTCCCTACATAATAATAATAATAATAATAATAATAATAATAATAATAATAATAATAATAATAATAATACATGTAATAATAATAATAATAATGAAGAACATTTATATAGCGCTTTTACAAAAAGCTCAAAGACAACAATGACATTGACATCTTTTCAATACACATTCACAGAACAAAATAAAGTTAGGACAGATACATTTGGAATAGGTGCGTTTTTAACTCAGACTTGAACTCCTGCCAGTCCTTTATCTGTCGAATGGGCTGCATAAGCATGAGCTGCATATGAAAATGATTTTTCTCCATAGGTCTTAGTTTTCACTGTAGGTACAACTAACGAATCTTTACTGCTACTGGGCAATGTGCGAGATGGTTTGTAAACGATAATCATAGATGACAAATACAATGCTGCTTTGTTTTGTAGAACTTTGTAACAAAGTACAGCTAATTTAAATTTAATCCTGGCGTCTACAGGAAGCCAATGTAGATGTACAAGAAGCGGTGCTACATGCTCCCTTTTGTTATTTTTTAGGATCATCCTAGCAGCATTATTCTGAAATCTCTGAAGTCTCTGAATATATTTTGAGGGCAAATTAGCTAATAAAGAATTACAATAATCAAGCCTTGAAAAGATAAAAGCTGATACAAGACACATCAAGGATGTTTTACCTAGAAAAGATGACATTTTTCCAATCTTAGAGAGTTCACAATACATTTGTTTACAGACATTTCCAATTTGAACATTGTTAGACAGCATGGAGTCAAAATACACCCCTAGGTTTTTTGCCTTGTATGTTTTCATTGCCAACAACAAAATTACCACCTGGCATGACACACGTTTTTACAGTATGTTTTGTATTAAACAACATCACCTCAGTTTTATCATTGTTTAACTTTAACTTATTTGATAACATCCACGCACCAATCACCAAATTGTATGTTTTCATTGCCAACAACAAAATTACCATACACGATTAAATTGACATGACAAGAGAGGAAATTTCAGATGGAGCAGCTGAATTATAAATCTGCATATCATCTGCATAAATGTAGCTAAGTCCATGAGCCCTGATAATAGAACTAACAGGCTTGGTATACATGGTATAAAGTACAGGTAGCTGGTTTGTGAATAGCACTAACAATATGCACAAAATGTAACAAAATTATTGACAGATTATTTTTCTTGAATCAAATACAAATATTTATTTCTGTTTCAATGAAATAAAAGCCTTTTTATGACTAAAAACAGATAGAAATGGGTTGGGCTAAGGCCAGAGCAAGCAGAACTGTGTAGGTATGTTTACAAATGTTGCACTGCCGACTGTGACCGAAAATTATCTCAAGTTTAATTCATGTTCTTAACTCTACCAAAAACAGATATTTCTAAAAAAAAAAAATAAGGATCTTTCTTAATTAATGTCACTCAGATATTTACCTAACATTTTCACAGCTTCAATTTTGTGTTGCTTAAGGACACTTTTGTACTTTTGTTGCAGACGGATTGGCACATCTTCCACATGACTTATTAAACGCACAACCTGTTACACAGAACGAAATACATTAGGGAAAAGCATGTCAAACTAAATCTAAAAATTCATAAATTTTTTGTTTTACTCAATAAAGATGTAGCTTCTGAAAGAGATGTTGGGAGGTGAAACAATGAAAGGATGAATTAGTATCTTTGTAAAATGTACTAATTATCATATATATTTTAAGTATGGTTTTATCTAGAGCCTTTTTAGATAATGCATGCACCATTTATGAAACCTGAAATAAAGCAGTTGATCTAAGTCCTAGTGCAAACTTGATATTCCCCAGGCTCATGGTCCGTCAGAAATAAGTTGCATCAAAATACAGTGCACTTGATTACAATAAAATCTTTTCTTGTCTTTTTTAATCCTTCAATGCCCAATGTATCATTTCTGATATAAAGCCAAGTATTAAAACATAATTATTGCCAACCTTATTAGACATGATGCAATTTTTAAAACATCAATTTCATACTAAATCCATAAAATAATTTTTGATTTTGTTATAGGAAGCCCCCCCCAAAAAGCAATACTACAAAATTGAAAATTTTTTGTCACTTTTCTATGCTTAGGCGATGAGGGGTTAAGAACTATGGTTATACCAAGAACTCTCTTTAATGCCAAAGTTCCTAAGAGGTATTTTAATAAAAGCAAAGTAAGTCAAGCATACTAAATTGTAGCCTAGACCTGTGAGCTGGTTAAAGACAACAAGCAGGTAGGTGAATCCTTTTGTCTAAGGTAATCTAGATTCCTTTTACATTCCTAGAGAGTAATGATGTGGAGAGGGTAGTTGTAACTTAGTAGCAGGCAAGCTTGAGATGTGTCAATCACAATTGGTTTTTGACACATTTTCTGTCTTTTCATAAATATGTATAGTTTTATATATGGCTCCGCTCTTGCTATTACAGAGATAACTGATTTGACAACCAATATCTTTAAGTTCTTAAATCAATTGCATGGCTAAAATAGTAAAAAAAAAAATATGATTTAAAATTTCTATTAACACTGAGAGTTGTTGCTAGTCTTTTTGTTGTTAAATAAGGGTTATACTACAGTAGGTAATAGCTACCTCAAGGCGTGCTTGAATATAGCTGCGGCCAATGTCATAGCCATCCATGAGGCGTTGACTCACCATGCGGTCACAAGTAAACATTAAAGGCTTCAAGGTGATCTGTACAGTTTAATAAATTTATGACAATTCAGATCAATTATTACCATGAAGTCATCTATTCTTAAGTTGTCCTGTATGGCTAAATTTTGACCATTTTTTTAGCACATAAAGTGCTGATAAAGATGTCTGGTTAATTATTTTGTACATCATAAGCACAAGAAATGGTTATTCTTAAAGAAATTATAATGATGGCTAAAAATACTTTTCAATGTTGTCAGCAAGAAAAAAAAAGAAACAAAAAGAAACAATAATTAAAGCATGTAGATAATGAAGATTTTCGGACACAACTTAAAGTCATAATTTTCTGTAAAAAAAAAAACAAACAGTTCTGGAAACTTAAAATTTTAACTCATATTATGGTAGCTAATCAAATTTTATTGCCATTTTTCCCAGAGGAGAATTCCTTTGAAAACAGTTTAAACATTTTGAGAGCAAAAAACTGGAAAACAAGTTATTAACAGATTCAGTGCCATGAGTCACGCATAGCAGTTCAACAGCAAGAAAACTTCAAAGTTTTTTTTATATAATTCAAGACACTGTCAAAACACACCAATCTGAGTCATTTTTTATTGCTCTGAGTTCCCCAGTATGCAGCAATAATGGCACAAGTTTGTTTCATTTCTCTGCCTGATTTTGTATTGTTTAGTGTATTCTTTACCCCCTCATCACTGGAAAAAAATTGCCTATGTCCTGATTATCCACATCACAAAATACCTGAAAAGACTCATATGTGTGGCTGCTTGCACAATCTAAAAAAGAATAAAAGCGACATTACCAGAAACAAGCCTGCAATCCTGATAGGTCTCACTAGTCTTGTGAGCACACAAGTCGCTCTGAGAACTCGCGCAGTGTTGGACTCGCTGTACATCACCTGGAATACTGAGATGTCCACCACTCCAATCACCACAACGGGCACAATCATCATGTCCCACAAGCCCATATTCTTCCTTATCAGGCTCTGAGGTTGTGATTCAAAACAAAACAAATAAATAAAGCATCCAGAAAAAAGCAGAGGATCCAAGCTTGGTAGGAGAGATACACTGATTGGTTTATAGAACTGATACAGCATAAGGAACGGGTAACACTATGACCACACTCTAGTGATACTGATAGGCCTATGACTGCACTCCTTTGATAGGCCTCTACCCTAGCTTTCATTTCACCCACTCCTGCAAAGTAAACATTGGCTTTTGTATCTGTCACATCAACATACAAGAGTTCTGTATTGACAACTATCCACTCTACATGTATAAGCATGCCCATTTAAAACAAACAAAAAAAGTTACATTAGGACCTTACCCCTACAAGTATCCACATAAGATGGGTGCACACAAAGATGAGGTTGTACACCAGGAACACATGGTTCCTATCTGGATCATCCGCAACAAGCACATTCACAAGTGCTAGCACGGTCATCACACAGTCCACAAAATGGAAAACTACTAGGCATAGTCTGTGCAGCTCGCAGGTAGTTTGAAGGTTGGACAAGTCTTTGTAACGCTTGCCAAAGTTTTTCAGCTTGGAAAGAAGAAATAAGTTCAGAACATCTTCATAAGTTCTGTCCGGGAAAACCAAAAGCAGTATCTGCAGTGTAAACCATATGAAAGATACTGCAATTGGTTTGTCCATGGCAGATTGAAAATTCTATACAGTGTAATTTAAAAAATTTACAAGGTATGAAACAATCTTAATTTTGAAAAAATGTTTTATTTAACTCTTACCACCTGTCCAAATAAGTCAGGTGTCGTTATTTTCACATCACAATACAAGGCGTTTGTTACGATAGAAAGAGCGTTGAGTTGTTAGTAAGTTTGAGCTGATCTGATGAGTTTGTCTCTGTGAGCTTGGACAGTGAGTCGTGACTTGAGCAATTGTGAGTGAATATTTGTGTGTTTTCTTGGTCAAGCAAAAGTTTTAGGTTGGTGCAGTGTGTCTATCAGCTTCGGCTGGTCGGTTGAGATTTGATATATTCCCCGAAAAGTTACTCCCAAATTAATATTCAGGTTTTTTTTCTTTTAAGATGGTAAAGCCATAAAAAAGCATCTACCTAATTATAGCTATCAGGTTATTGTGTGTTATCACAAAAATATTCATTTAATTATGTTTTGCCACCACTGCCATGAGACAAACTCACATGGGAACTTGAGTAATATAATCGCAGACAGGAGCAGTTTTTGATGATGCAAATAAAAGCATAGGTGACCAGCAATCAAAAGAGGATTAGATTGTAAGGAATCATCACTATACCAGATGTTTGTGACTAATAAGGATATACAACAAATTTTACAGCAGCCAGACCTACAATTTACTCTTACTAATGCCCTACAAATCATCCAAACTTTTTTGCAGCAATTCTGTTTTTCAACTACAAAATCACTTTTTACTGTATATGCAAATTTTTCTAGGACCATTACTTATTATGATTCAAATCATGAAATTAAATCAAATCTTATAAGAATTTTTCTTTAAACAAGTCAAAACAAAAACGAAAGAAAAATTGAACATCAGGAACATCTTCATGTGTAAAACAAATTGCATTTCACGAAATGTTACCAAAAACACATAGAAAGTGGGTATTGTCAGCACTGATGCAATTTTAGACGGGAAGATCATACTGAAAAGAAAAATAGATAAGCTCTTAAAACATTTAAGTTTGTCCAGAAATGAAATGACTTTTGAATAATTTAAAACTTAAAAACTTGGTTCAATTGTCCAAGATCAAGATCTAAACACATTGCCCATTTACAAGCTGACTGCCTTTTGCTTCCTCTCTTGTAACTGCTCACAAGACACCTCTGAAACTTAAGTCTTAACCTTTCCTATGGATCGGCCAATTCACATAAAAGCCCTGTGGGGAAGGGAGGCTTGTGTATCAATCTTTCACTTATACAGAGAGAACTAAAGACTGCTTATTTGAAGGCAAAATGAACATTTCATGACTAACCTAACTTGTAGCTCTTCTCCATGGCCACCACTGTAAATTGCTGGTACAACTCTTTTAGAAAATTAATTAAAAATGTTAGTGAAACGTTTCCCTATGAAGCTCTTTATTCTTATGTAATTCTTGTTATATCAGTTATTAAATTTTATTTGTCTCCACTTACTTTTATAAATTCTGCAAAGCAACAAAACAAAACAAAAAAAACCTGAAATAATATCTCTTATATTATAATATGTTTGATTACACCTCCCAATAAAGTAAAAATGTTTGACCAGAACATAAAAAGTAACCCACAAAAACAGAAATGCTCACTTTTCACCCCTGGAGAGAGCATGGCTTGTCCACTGAGTGAGCAGTTTAAGAGCATTGCGAGACATAAGCCCTTCATGGTACTGTTTCCTGTAGGAGCACTGATAAGTATGGGAGGAAAAAAACAGCGCAAACAAATTGCATACAAAATGTTTGTTGACTCTAATTTGTAACATCAATTTAATGTAAAAAGCAAATTTTTAAAATTTACAAATTGTAAAAGGAGACTTAACCCCGACTTTTTCATTATTCCCTATCAAAATGTGATTTGCCGCCTAAAATAAAAGAATGAAATTTTGTATTTTCGGCATTTTTAGTTCTCTACATTACATAAAGATTATAGGACTTCAATTTTCAGTTTTCCAAAAAAGGTTTCTGAAAAATTTATGAATCTGTAAAAAAGGTACAAGACTCTTTTTTGGTCGCATGATTCTATTCAAAGGTGTAAGTTTTTCTCACTTCCAAACAAAGTTTTAATTCACAAGTTTGCACACTATCCTGTTTCTTAATGGCATCAAAATACATCTTACAAATACATGTAGACCTATATTGACATTTTTGTACCATACAATATCTCAATTTTTGCTGCCATAGAAACACAAAAGATCGTAAGCCTAGGTAGTGTCCTAATCATAATAAGGAAAGAAAACAACAAAAAATAAGAGAGAGAGAGAGAGTGAGAGAGAGAGAGAGAGAGAGAGGGGACACGGCATCTTGCAAGGGCCAACTTAGTTCTCGGTCGGCCGAACGCAGTGACCTTGTAACCCCGTGACCTGGGCCTCGCCGCGTTCAAAGCCGAATGCGCATTACGCATTTAACTATGCCGTTAACACGTCAATTGATTTGTCCGTTATGTCTACACTAATGATAGCCTCAAGCTCAAATAAAGTTTATACTAAAGTTACAACTAATGCAAACAGTATCCTCTCAATTAATATATATAATTCATCCAAGTTTTGTTAATATTCATAATGCAAATGGACTGATACAATTAGGTCACGATGACAGAGAAACGGAATTGTGATTTAAAACTAAACTAAATTCTTCCGCATGACCTTTAATTGAATCAAACATAAATCAAAACAGAAATAGCAATGCCTTTGTTAAACGTTGGTTTGAAGATGATCTAAATTCCCGTTTAATAGCAAAATCCAATTTAAAGTCAATGTACAGGTTTGCACTGCATAGAGGTAAGTTGACACCCAAGCTGCTGGTAGTCGGAATGTCAGTTGTTGTTGATATTTTCCGGATTAAAAGGCATCCAGTCTTATAAATTTATAATAACTTATTTAAAATATGTTACATTGAGCACATCCTTTATTTCATTCATTCTTTCTCTGTCTCCTCTCTCTGTCAGTCTCTCTCTCCCTCCCTTCCTCCCTCTCTCTCGATCTCTATCTATTTCATCTTCCTTATCTTTTAATGTGAAAATCAAAAATGTCAGCTCATTACAAACAGATATATGCTTCTGTTGCTAATTTTATTTTACAATTTTTTACTGTTGAATTTTTTTTTATTGTCTTAAAATATTCACCGTCATACAAACACAATAAGC
>BMAT01005716.1:89466-101572 GCA_019649035.1 Elysia marginata | reverse complement strand
AGAGAGAGAGAAAGAGAGAGAGAGCAATATGTGTAACTCAATCCCAAGCCAAGTACCCTTAGTGCAAGACCAATACACTCATGAGATTGATGCTCCTGCGCACAAGTTAAGTAGATCAATATAAGTGAATTACCCATTAAATATGTTGGCTATTGCAATTAATCATATGGCTGAATACCTTGGCTATTGTTAGAATCCGTTTGATGCTCCTAGCCTCCTCTTGCTCAGGTGATACTGTGTTTTCAGCCTAAATAGAGACCATTTCAATTTTTTTTGCTTAAAATAGGTACATAAATTGACTAAAACATTATTCACATCTTTGATCATTTTTAGAAAATCAGAACATGGCTTTTACCATATAAAAACTTTCGAGTCCAATTTTCTCGATATTTGTAAAAATTAGGCCACTTGGATTCCTTTTCTTTCAGATGCAATAACACAGGACTTAAGATAAAAAAATTTGTTTCTTAGATAGCTTACAATGATGTTTATAACTCCATGTCACAAAAATATGCATATTAACTCATTTTGAGGGACTCCTAAACAAATGCAGAGCTAGTAAACAGGCAGCAATGGCTAGTTGTCAAATAATTGAAATGCAACATATCACCTGAGTTGACGTAGTGGGCACAGTGATGAGAGGATGCTTCAGTTCTGTGTATTTTGCAACGGTGTGCCAATCAGCATCCGCAAAACTCCTGGAAAGGGAAACACAGAGATCAGATGAAAATATAACCATCTTTTAAATCCATAATTTACTGGCTTTTAAATAATTTTGAAATGATATTTTACCAGTTTGAACAGATGTAGCTCACATTTCTTGTATAATTTTCATAAAAAGGACCAACAAGCCTATCTTGTAAAAATGGTCAAATGATGTATTAAACGATTAAGGCAGATGCACTGAAATATGAGATGAATTTGCCTTGGTGTGTATTGGCCTGCTGAGGGAAATATATGAAGTCTTGAGACTGCATTTGACAGTGGAAAACTATCACTACATGTTAAACTTTACTTTCTGAGATATAATTTCATAAGCATTTAACTAAATTAAATCTTCTTTTCGAAACACCACTATTTGAAAAAGCATATGCTGATAAACATGCAGTGAAAAAAAGGGATTCCCTGACCTGTTCCCATACTGGTTATAAAAATACAGTGTATCTAAAAATAAAGGTAGATCAGTATACCAGTCTCACAGGCTGAAAAGGTTAAAAATAATACCAAGTAACAAGTATTTCACATAAAACAATTCTTTTTTTTTAAAAAACAAATTGAGGCAATTTTGATTACACTTGTACCGTTTCAAAGAAAAAATCTACACAAGCACTTACAAATTTCCATGTCGATTGGCTGAGAGTGAGCGGTAGCGAATGCCATCTAGTATATCCATTATAGTAGAGATAAATCTTTCCCTGCTCTCATCATATTTTGCAAGAACTGAAACAAAAGAATATGTTATCATAAATACATGCATACACAAAATATTTATTTCATACTTTTTACATGATAATATATGATATTAAATATATACTAAAAAATACAATCATCAGGCCAAAATCATAAAAAAAGACTTTCTCGTTCAACTTTCAAAAGCACTTTTAAATGATTTTAAAAGTACTTACTAAAAGACTGTTTCACAAGTCTTGTGGGGCTTAACAATTTTTTTTGCCACATTTTGAAAACTAGAAACAAAATAAGTGGTTTATTGATTACCTTATATTATACCTAATTAGCCTAACTCATTTCTTTGTAAGACCTCAGCATCAGTAAAGATTGGCGAAATTTGAACTTGCATAAATTATATTAAGCAATAGTATAAAGAGCGCACAATCTATAGATAAAAGAAGTAGGTTGATGCATTTCAATTATCAAAATGTTGCTATTTAGTTCAATAAGAAGTTTGATTTCTCTCAGGTACTTCCCATGATAACCCCATGACTATCTCCTCAAATTACCTACTCTTGTCCAAAAATTCCGATTAACATTATTGAAAATATTGACGCAATAAATGTTGGAAAGTGCATGAATCAAGTCAGGGAGTTCAGGTACTTACTATCATATCTGATGATAGTATTGGCAAGTACTGTATTGATGAGTTGAGACAAAGCTATCTGAGCAAGGCAATAGGCAAACATCTGGAGGTAGAAAATGTGAGGAAATATTAGTTTTATACAATAGGTCAAATCTGATAAATTCAAATGCTAGTTTTTTAACTTATATGTAATGCTTCTAGCAGTTTAATTAAAATTCACCAGTTCAGAAAAAATATAACCATGTAGACAGCGTCACCTTTAAGCTAAAATACGCAAACAGTTTTATTCTCAACTTACTTTTTTAGGGTGGTAAGAAGGGAATCCTCTGAGGATAATGTTACGACACATGATGATCGACAATGAGCCTCGAATATTGCATGTGCAAAGGACCAGCAAGTTGTTGGCTGAGAGGCAGAACCCTCTGTTCTTGAGCACTTTAGACAATGTGACAGTCACTGCAGATCTAGACACAACGCAGGATTAAAATAAAAGGTAAAAGGAGCCACATTAAGTTTTACATAGATTTGTGTAAGGTCACCAACTTTCCCCTCTTGCTTCACCTGCTTTAACTCACCCACTCTCTCTCTCAGCATATATAACTCAGACTTTCTCTTTCGGAAAGGAATGGGCAGTGGGCAGTATTGATTAATGGCAAGCACAGCAACCCTCTTACTAGGGGTATAGGGGTTATAGGGGTCCCATGATTGATTTTCAGATTTGTTGAGAATATAAAAGTTTATCCTTTTCTCAACACAAAGGCACCGGATTTTTCTTTTTCAGGCACCTATAAGTATTTTTTTCATAATTTTAAAAATAAGGACTATGCTAAAACACAATAAAAATATGTTATTTTAATAGGAAAAACAAAATCTTTAGTGCATAGCATAAGCTATTGCCCCTATGATAAGCTCTAGCCTGAAGTGTACTTTGGAAAAAGTCCACTTTCCAAGCGTACAATGTCAACACAAACACCAAGCAGGGTGAAAGCCATTCAAAACCATAGGAGTATTTTTCTCTAGTCTTTTTCTTGTTATTTTACTTTCTAGAAATGGCTTTTGTTCTTATTTTACATCTAAACTTCATGATACTGACAGCAAATATACTGTGGGCAGCAAATGGCGAGGTGACAGAAGTCTGCTTGCTGAAATGCAGGCATGCATGAGACATAAGGAGGGTAGACATTGCCTAAAACCCCAGGATTACTTTTTTTCCCTTCTATTTGACTTTCTCTTGCGTTTAGTTCTCAAAATGAATTTTTTTTTATGCATATCTTGGTATATCTCTTAAAGTTATAAAGCAATTCACTTCAAACTTTGCATTGACTTGCCAATGTACCATTCTCAATTTTGTCAGAAGCTTTTTCCAATAGTTTTTTTGTTGTTTTTTATTTTTGTTTTACAAAAGTTTTCTTTGGAAAAAAAGGTACTTTTTGGCACTTTTATCTTTTACACAAACTCAAAAAATTTATAAAAATCTAAAAAAGTAGCTAACAAAAAATTCTTCTGACAAAATTTTTGATTTGACTGTAAAAAAACAAATGCATTTTACAGGATGCAAATCCATTGTTTAGATTCTGACTTAAAAAGGCCTAATGTTAACTAATTCAATCCAATATGGCGGCTAAAACAATCGGTATCCATGGCAACCAAACATTAGAAGTGACAAAAACGTTTTTTTTTGTGTGTGACTTTTGTCCCCGAAATATTAAAAAATTTAGATCTTATTAAGAAAAAATGCCTCTGGCTGCTGCACTGACCCTTAAAGAGCATTTTGGTCAAACTTTCAAAAAAGGGTGTTTATCATTTGCTAAGGCAACATAGGGGCATAGATACCATTTTATAGATAGTTTTTGCAGTGATTGCAAAACAAACTAATGTTTTGAAAGGGCTCCAACTCAAACCAGCCCCAGCAACTTGCGCCAGATTCACCCTGATTTACCATATACATATATATATATATACTGATAAATGGACACTGAAAGAATTATTACACTGGCATCCGAGCAGATAGTCCCATACCTGATTCCTGCCATCAGCACAAAGATCAACAATACATTATTGATGTCTCTAGCTGTGGCAAAAGTGTCTTTATATCTGTACAACTCAATGCCAACAAGGATGAAGAGATTGCACGAGAAGAACATGGCCACTACATTAAGAATCCTTGAATAAAAACATGTTTTGAAAAAAAAAAAAAAACAGAGAATGAAAAAAGTGGATACATTAGTTAAAAGTATAGGCTTATGAATTGATAAAATATACATATTTTTGCTAACCCTCTACTAATCTTGAAAGCAGAAGGCAGAGCAACTTTTCATTTGCCAATTTGTCAGCAGGCTTTTTTTGAAAGAAATAAAAGTTTGTTAATTTCAAGACAACTTGTTTTTTTTTTTTTAACTGAAAAGTTAAAATTTCAACTGACTTGTTAGCTAGAGAAAAAGATGCACAAATACTTTTAGCCGTTGAGCTAACATAAGAAAGGGGGGAAAATTAATACCTAAGCACTATTTCCTCTGCTTCCTCTTCAATGTTGGACTGTCTTCCACTCATACAGACACCCATGACAACAATGGCCAATATAGGTGAGGCTTTGGCAAGCTCAGCTTGAGAGAAATAAAAAAGTTCTATTAGTATAAATGCTCACAGAACACTTAATAATAATAATAATAATAATAATAATAATAATAATAATAATCATAATCATTAAAGTAGTGATAAAAATAATACATACACTAAAGAATCTGCATATTCAGTCTGTACACAAGTACATTGTATAAAAGTTTTTAAAAATTTTTTTGTTAAATAAGATACTGAAGCAAACATATAGTCACAAAGCCTATATATAAAAAGCCTAAAGTATATTTTGACACTAAAGCAGCTCTATCTCTCTTTGTAAAAAAAGATTCAGATATAGATGTACCTCAAATATAAAATGATACCCTCTGTCACAGTGACAGAGAATGGCTCACTGTACATGTAGCATGCTTAGTTATATGTTTTGAATCACTTGTACCAGATGGGCACAGCCCGTCTATGGGCAGGATAGCATAATGAATTTTTTTTCCCCTCAAGGTACCTTTTGGACTTTCTTGGTAACTATCACAAACGCTCTGTAAGTACTTTGTTTGTTTTTGTTTTGAGATTCTTGACCTACATCTACTTTTGGTTCAAAATAGATGCTCCAACAGCCTCTAAATCTCAACAAACCAAAAAAAATCTAAGGTATAAGAAAACTCTACACCTGTGTTCACAACTAAAGCAAAAACCACTGTTTGTGATGGCTGCAATTGTAAATTTGCAAATTTTTTATCTTTTTTAAATTGAGGATCTAGCAAAAAAATTTCTTGAAAAAATAGGCAAATAGACATACTATCTTTTTCTTAGCTTTATTCTCATGTAATTTTTTTTTTACACTATTAATCCCTTTTGGGAAATTTGGCTTCTTTACTCAGCGTAACTGTCAGCACAAGAGCAGTGCCACAGATGCTCCCGCAAACCAGTACATTTGAAAGCCACTTTATATTTGGTGGAAAAAATTACACAAGAAGGGTGAACTGTTTTTCTGTTATTAATTTTTTGAAAATGCATAAAAATGCTCAGGCAGGAACCACAATTGGTCTAAAAATAGCACAGACACAAATGATTTAAACATTTGCAGAACAAATTACCTCACTGGATATGAGCCCCTTCACGTAGTATAATCTGTTATGCAAGTACTATCATCATTGACTTTATAATTGCTTTTAATGGATTTATTACCAATGCTAATTTTTTTTTAAATCCTGAAGTTTTATGGTGGAAAACAATTGGAGAACATTTGTAAACACTTACAACATTTAATGAGCCCTAAGTAAAAACTAGTCTGGGAACTCGTGCTTAATTCATCCTGGTTGACTAACATACTAGCTCTTTTAATTTTATTCATTGTAAATTTCATTTCTACATCACCCTGGCTATAACATAACTTGAAACATGCTGGGATCTTCATTGTCCACCATTGCCTTGCAGCAACTTTCTGAGTGAATAGTTACTGTCATGGCAAAACCTTTGAAATAACTGATGAGAAATCAGAAACTATTGTAACTGGAATATTGCGACCATTACTGTGCTGAGATTACCAATATCATCATCATAAAAAAAAGTATCTAAATGCACCTTACAAAATGATGGCATGTTAAGATTGACTGAATCTAAGCTATACATTTTCTAAGGTGCATAATATTACCAAGTATATATGTAAAATAGACAGATGCAATGACAATGCAAATCGTGTTCACTGTGTCCTTAATGATCCTGGCCAGCCAATAAGATACAATCTTTGCAGCAAAATACCCCAGAAGAGGACCAAACAGCACTTCATGCAGGAAATCTGAAATATGTATGAACATTTTCCTTCATCAAATTGCAATAATAATATTCAAAAGAAATATAAAATATTGGGGGGGGGGGGGGGGGGAGGGACGGCAAAAAAACCGTCCTCAACTTTGTTACCACGCAATTTCATATCTTTTAACGGTGTTTACATGAACATACACAAGCAGAAAGACAAATTATTCATGACAAGCTTCTGGCTTTATTGGTTTAGAAGTTATTTGATTCTAAATAACTTGCACCTCAGATGTGAAAAAAACAGTCCTTGAACTCCAGTGTAATCAGTTTTTCAAGTGATCTGTACAACTTCCTTCTGGCTGAACAACTGTTTTAACTCTTTTGCACCATGTTCCAATTGACTTCCTCACTTCCTCAATACCTGTTTGTCTCCAGCTGCACTCCTTTATGTTTTTTTCAGTTAATATTCAGTGAAGGGAATCGACCTTCCCATGTGTTGAGGTACTTGGCGCTGCTCAGTGGCCACACGGTTTTTCACAGCTCTGTGTTCTCAGTGTCATTTCTCTTGGATCTATTGTGTTTTTGTCAATTTATGGAATTACTAAACAGTTTAAAACAAGAATGAATTGCAAAGGTCAGCTGTGTTCATTCTTTTTTATGCTGGGAAATTAATTCTGTCCCACTGAGTGGTAGTTGCCCAGCAGTAGAAAATCGGTATTTATAGTAAAAAAATTTTTTAATCCGCATTTGCTCATATTTTGGCAAAAAATCTGTACAGTACTGATTTAATTGGTATGAATGGCAGGGCTGTATCGACAATGGGCGTGCTTTAGATTTTGTAATATATACAGACAAATACTCTTTCAAAAGTGATAACCTTTTGTCATAATTCTCTTTTGTCTTTTCTTGGCTGGCTAAGCAACACCGAACAAATATTGACAGGGTTCAACGACAAGTACTTGAGCCAGTCTTTTTGGCCATTGTAAAAAAAAATCAAGACAACATCGCTGTTTTTTTCTAGTAAATTTATAAGAGGCCAAGTGTAATTCTTAGAATATGTTGTTTAGAATGTTTTCCACAATAGCTTTCCAAAACAGGAATTTCCGAGAGAGGTTTAAAATCTTGCCTGCCCCTTCACTAGATTTTATTTTAAGTCAGCCAGGCCAAACTAATTGTAGCGAGCAGGACACATTGATATTTCAGTATAAACATTTTCATCTATTGTAATATAAGGATTTATGAATATTGTTAAATGATAGGGGCTCGCCCCATGGGGTTATATCATTGTTAAATTTTTGTATGGTCTTCAACAGTAAAAGTTTAAAGCCTGACTTCTTAACTTAATTGAGTCTTTGTCATCTTTTATCCTACTTTTCCAAATATCTCATGCATGTTAATTCATACCTAGTGTATAATCAAATTCATAATAAATTTATCTCTGGTTAAGCCAAGGTGAAAGAAAATGACAAACCTTCAAATTTGAGTGGGCTTCTACCGCTGTACATGGAGATATTTTTAAAGAAGAAAAAACAAAGTACGTTGCTCAAAAGTGCCTCGCCAATCATGAATGTTTCCAGCTTGTTTGACACACCTGGAAAAAAGATGAATCAAAGTATTTGTGAGACTCGACCAAGAGTGCTAGGGAACTTGGCTCTGACATTAAACTAAGCCAGCTGCAATTTTTTTTTGTCTCAGAGTATGATAATATTCTGTAAATATAGACAACTTCATCAAACCTGGCACTTATTTTAATGAAATAAGGTTGAAAAGACATGACCTATAAATAATAATAGTCAAATTGATTATATTGAACATTGTTGCCATTATTACCAACCTTCTGTCTTGCTCGATACATTAAAAAAAAAAATAACGATAATGGTAATAGTAATAAAACTTAAAGTGCTCAGTATATATGCTAGAATGAAAGGAGTATTGAAAACTGAACTCGTTCAAAAAGGTACAGTTTTGTAGTCTTTTCCGTGATGTCTTTGAGATTAAAGTGTCACAAAAGCATTTGAAAGTAGCCCAAGTAGGATCACAGAGGACGTTTAATAAAAAGAAAGAAAAAACTACTGAGAAAATTCACATGTTGAGGAGTTCAACTCTTTTTCCCTGCAAGTTAAGTAGTTCAGCTCTTAAATTCTGGCAAGATAGGAATGCTATCTCTGATTTTTGCCATACATTTATTTTACTAGTACTGTAATTCATGTATATCTTCCAATTACTCCAGCTTATCAGGAATTGAATGAAGGACATCTGCTGTTTTATTCTTTACTTTTTTCTCTGGTTTTTTATGGGCTCTGATCATTTAAAACTCAAAATTGAAGAAAATTATTTTTTTAAATATTTAAAGAACAAGATTCACAGCAAAATAAAATTGTATACTTAGTCTCTTGAGAAAAGTTTTTGCTAAAATAGGTCCAGGCGGCAACACAATAGTAATAAACATAATTGACTCCTTCCAGGACCAGTCGCAGAGGAATACCACCACCAAAGCCATGAGTGAGAATGAACAGCCTGATGAAAAAAGAGGCATGACCAAATCAAAAAAACTCATCAAGTGGTGAATTGACTTTTCATTAAAATTAATAGGAAAAAATGTATAAACACAATTTTTTTCATGCTGTGAAAGGATAAGTGGTCACAAAAGTGACTAAATCTCTTTGAAATGCAATTGCCATGTAGGTACTTAGAAACAAAATAAAGTTTCTACAAATTTGTGTATTTTATTTGTTACCTCGCAGCACACGGTGACATAGTAAGAAAAAAATGCCTTCGTATTTTGGATATTTATTCATTACATTATATGGAGTTATAAACTGTTAGAATGGGACTGTAAACAATCAAAACAATGTGGCAATTTGAAGGGCAGAGGTTGTCAACAATTTTTTTTTTCGCAAAATTTTCATCATCTGGAGTCTGAAAACTCTTAAATAAAATGATATTGCTGCTTACATTAAATACCGTGCTGCATAAGTGTAATTTGAAAAAAAAATTAAATACAGGCTTTTTTTTAGTAACTTTATTCGCTGAAATCTCGCTTATACAAAATGAATCACAATTTGAAAAAATTTTCTTTCAGAAATTAAAGTTAACCACACTTAATAGAAAGATGAGCATTATGAGAAAATGTCAAAGAAACATGGGTACATATCAGTAAAACAAGTAAAGGTAATGTACAATGTACCAAATGTGACAGCCAAGTAAAGAGCTATATGCAAGCCTGGTTTTTGAAACACTTCAGGGTTCACATAATATCCTGCCATAAACAGTGTAATGGGAAGGATGATATTAGCAGCAATGCGTGGATCTAGGTGAGCAGTTGAAGTCAGATCTACAGAGGAGCTGACCTCATGGATATACCCTGAAACAATCAAGTCATAACATTTACAACATGTATGATTTTTCAAAGGAAAAAGAAGAGGGGGGGGGGGTCGACAGACAGAAAGACAGGCTGGAGGACCAAACAGACATGCAGACAGACAGAGACAATAACACAAACATTTGAAGCAGCAATTAAGTTTCCGCTATACGTTTGGTACTTGAAATACAGCCTCATTATTTTTGGTTTAGAGAATAACTATTTGAGAAAACTCACTAAGGCTCCCTGATAAGAAACATCTCCAAACTTTAGTATTATGTGAGTTGTATTGCTTTGCCTTTTATGTGTTTTATCATCGTGACTAAAAAGGATTTTCTGGTGAGAACTCAAAAAAATCCATGTATGATGATTCTAAAACTTTTTTTTTCAAGTAAGGAGACTGGAAAGAAAAAAATTAATATGGATTCTGTGCATTCTAAAAAAATATGATACACTTACTCACCAAAGAGAATTCCAATCAAGCATACAATGAAATTTTGTGGCAAAGGCAGAGATATTCTCAGCATAATAACACGGACAATGGCTGAAAAACAAATTTATAATTCTTTTCAAATTTGGATTATTGACTTATATCCAAAGTAGACTGCAAAGAGAGAGAACATTTAAAGGAAATTTTAAATTTCCTCCCTAACAAGTTTTAAATCATAACATCTAGACTGTCTTGTTTCATAGACAAATAAGAGGTCAAGACATATCTCTACCTTAAGTTAGAGATTTTATTTACATTAAGAGTAGCAGAGTGGAGTGGTAGACAATAGAACAGTAGCCTACAATTTATGTTCAAGCCCTGATAAGGGTAACCATTTAACTGGCTTTTAAGTTTTAATTTAACGTTTGCTATCTTGAAGATTGTAGTGGTACTAGTAGTGCGGGTGAGGAAATGAATGTTACAGAACAGTTAAGACAATTATGAAAGATATCTATGAATGGACTTAGAATCTTTTGAAGCTGTAAAAGGTATAATTATTGATAGTTTATGTATCATGTATATATTCAAGGCTCAATGTTCTTCTTCTTCCTATTTTTCTGTAGGTGCCAGATCTGCTGCACACATTAGAAACTATGAGCTTCAAATCTTATCATTTTTCTGCAGTTCTCAGGAAGTCTGACTTGCTAAATGTATCCCCAGTTGCCCACTTTTTCAGACTTTGGAGACTTATGAGCTTTTGTCTGCCATGATAATATTTCTTGCCCTTTACCCTTCATGTTACAATACTCTTTCCAGGTCATCCTTTCTGTACAAGTGTTCAAGAAAGAACTATCTGCTCTCTACAGTTTTCAAGAGTTCTCTCTCCACCCCAGTTTGATTCAAAACACTTTCAGTTTCATTTGTGATCCTATCTGTCCATGGAATGCGCAAGATTCTTCTTATACAAACTAATTTCTATGCCTTTGTGTAATGTCCACTTCTCACATTAATAAAAAAAAGAATAGATAACATGTAAATTTTCACTACCGGTACTCTGATATTTGTTACCACTGAGATGTAATCCATTAGAGACTGAATGTGGCTTTAGTCATGAATATTCTTTTTTTTACTTTAATCATACCTTTATCATTGTTAGTCTATAGATACAAAAGGCTGTATTGTCAGTTTTCACAGACATAACAAAATATTTTAAAGTCTTCAAACTTTGATGGCCTAGTTGCAATAAATGTTAGACATTGTAAACTCTTTTTAAAAAACTTCTTGACTTTTGAGTTGTAGTAGGATAGTATGCAGGTTTTCTATCATTATCCACACATTGCAAGGAAACTTTGAGCCATCCAGTTCCAAAGGTTTAAACTTAGGTAAAAATTTATATCCTAGACTCAGATTTGATATCTTTCATCATGGAGGTGACTGGTTAACTTCAGGTCGAAGATATAATTATAACTTAAATGGAACTGTAAATCTAATTGGATTCCCTGTCGGTGTAGCTTCAGCTGTATGTATATATATGTCACGCTCAATGTGAATAATTGCCTAATGTGAACATTAGGCAGAAATTTTGCCTAATGTGCACATTACGCAGACGAATTGCTCGATGTTTTAATTAGGCAAAATCCTTGCCTAATGTTCACATTAAGCAGGGCTTTCGGATTAGGCAGGTGCATTTTGCCTAATGTGAACAGAATGGAAGACTGGTCACTAGAGTGAACACGGTCGCATTGCTGCAACTCAGAAATGAGTTGTTTTTTGTTGTTGTTGTGATGTGTAGTATATTTCGATGATTCCAACCTTACCTTTCAACAAGGGTGGCTTGTTTTGCATTTCAAAGTGTCAACTGCCAACGTATTCAACAACGAATTTCAACATTTGATTTCATTTAAGTGAAGTGAAGGTAAATATCTAGCTAATACTAATATTGTTACTATTA
>BMAT01005716.1:61353-79196 GCA_019649035.1 Elysia marginata | reverse complement strand
CCCCCCCCCCCCCAATGGACATCGTCCTCCTGAGAAGGCCGATAACGCATGGTCTCTAATGTCTTTTGTTATACTACGTTAGCACTGTTACTACTGCTGCCGCCTTAGGACTTCATTGCCTCACTTTTTCAGACCTCCAAGTTTGGAGTGTGCAGACCACCATGCACCCAATGGCTCGCTTTGAATGGGTTTGGCTTAAGATTCACTTGAAGACGAAGAAAGTTGTCTGGGAGAGACCAGTCAAGCGCAACGGAATAGTGGGCTGTTTTAGTGGCGTCTTGCACTCTGTCTGGGGAGAACATGAAGAGGTATGTATAGGGTTTTAAAGGACCTAAAAAGCCATAGATTCATGTTACAAAGTTTTAGAACAGAGAAAGGTGGAAGTTCTTGGTCTATGGCCTATATCATGACAATTCCGGCACTGCGGGCTTTGCGTCAGCTGACATATCACTCATTTTGAAAGAGGACACAACTCCAGGCCCCGCGGGCTTTGCGTTAGCTGAAGCTGACATGTGTCGATCACTTAGGGAGAGTATACAAAATCCGAGACAAGTTCAGGACCAAAATCCTTTGTATTTTAGGGTAATCCTTGTCAAACTTGAAACTTAGGTTAAGAATATTCAGTTTAAAAACAAACAATAAAGAGTATAAGATTTCAACCTATTGTTCCTCCCACAGGTGTTTCTACAGTCTGCGGCACACGTGGATGTCACGACACACAAAAAGGTTGAAGAGGGCTATGTTCTGGCCGTAACAGGAAACGTGCATACGTTGGGCAACTGGGATCTCCACAGAGCTATTGTGGCTAGTGGTGAGGTTGAGGGATAGATTTTTACTTTTTTTAATTAAAAATAATTTCGCTTGACGTTACATAAAAAGCACTAAAGTATTATTTAAATATGTTCGGTAACAAGAAGAAAAAGAAAAAGAAGAAGAAAAAGATGTAGGAGAACAACAACAACAACAACAACAATAACAACAACAACAACAAAAGCATAACAATTTTTTACCCTGACCAATGTTGTATCCGAAACAACTTCTCTCCTTCCATCATCATCTACTACTACTACTACTACTACTACTACTACTACTACTGCTACTACTGGTTTGGGTTTGCAGGGTGTAGGACGCGCACAAGTAACTACTACCCAATCCGGTCCTGGGCAAGCTTTCCAAACTGACCCCACACTTTTCCCATCATTGTCATTTCCCTCTCTATACATCTCTTCCTTGTCTCTATGGGCCTACCCCTGCCTCTATTCCCTTGTGGGTTCCACTGTAGTTCCTGTCTTGTGATGTTGTAATGTGGTCTCCCCAGTGTGTGTCCAATCTAACGCCACCTTCTCATTCCGATTTCCCCCTCTACTGGTTTCTACCCTGTTCGCCTCCAAACCTCCTCATTTCTTACTTTATCATGCCATTTTATATTCAGAATACCCCTCATACATCTACTGATAAAGGTCTGCAGATGTTGCCTTCCAAGTTTCACAGACCTATAGCAAAACCGATTTGACATTTGAGGTGTAGAGTCTGATTTTGATATTTTGAGATATGTTTCCAGCTTTCCAGATCCTTTGTAGTTGTTTGTATGTTGATCTTGCCTTTCCAATTCTTGCCTTAATGTTTGCACCTGTTCCCCCTTCAGATCGATGAAATTCCTAAGTATGTAAATGAGACAACTTCCCCTAATGCATCTGTTCCTAGCATGATTGTTTCCTCGGTTTCTGCTACTGGCCTAAGTACTTTAGACTTTCCAAAGTTGATGAGAAGCCCATCACTCCTAGATGTTGTATTTAGGTCCTCAGTTTTGCTTTGCATCTGACGTTTAGTATGTGAAAGCAAGGCCAGGTCATTGGCAAAATCTAAGCCATTCCACTGCTGCCATAAGTTTGTTTACCTCTTGTGGACTCCTTCATAATCCAATCAATAGTCAAAATAAAGAGCAATGGTGACAGAAGGCATCCTTTGCGGACCCCAGTTTGAATCTGAAAACTTTCCGATATCTGACCCTAGTCAACGATCCTGCAATAGGAACTGTTGTATGTGGATTTAATTATATTGACTAGTTTTTCTGGGATGCCATAGTGTCTCATAAGTTTCCACAAAGTCCGCCTATCCAACTGTCAAAGGCTTTTTCGCAGTTAAAAAAATTGATTAAAATAGGAGAGTTCCATTCAGTTGACTGACCTAAAATAATACGCAATAAAGCTATTTTGTCTCACAATACCAATTGTTTTTCTGGATCCTGCTTGGTTGTCTTTTAGTTTTCCATCGGATGCATGTTTCATTCTTTCAATGATGATTCTATGATGAAAGACTTTTCCAGGTATAGACAGTAGTGTGATACCTCTATAATTGTTGCAGTTGCTCAAGTCTCCTTTCTTCGGAAATTTAAGCTGATGTCCCTCTTTCCAGTCACAAGGTACCTTCTCCTGCCCCAAATATTTGCAAATAGACCGTGGAGAATATTTTTAGAGATACCTTAATGGTCTTTTTTATTTTCCGTGTACAAGACTTGGTTGGCTTAAATCTAATCTGTACCTTTAATAGCGCAAAGTCAGCTATATCTCTGATCCTGAAAAGAAAAATGCAGCAAAATATTAGAACTATGCTGTTTCCAAATTCCAGGCTTTTATGTTGTAAAAATATAGTGCTCGGCTTCTTTTAGGAACTTATACTTGTCTAGTTTTGTCGTGGCACAATGTTTCATACAATGCCATCGATCGGTAGCTTTTCAGGAGACCATACTATGTCCTTATAATTATGATAGTCAAACAATACATACATGTATTTTATGGAATTTTTACGTTTGTTCCGTTTCTCTTGTTTTTCACTTATTGACATTTAAAACGACACATGAAAACCACCTTCCATACGTGAGGTATTCATTAGAACCATCTGTTTTTAATATTTATTACATCTTTTATATAATTATTTCCACGTCCCCATTTTACTTGAAAACCAGATGTTTCGTCTTCATGCTTCCTTCGTTCATGTTATCATTTAGCCTTAAGCTTTGCTAGATGCCGAAATGGAACAAATATTTAATATGTGTACACAGTGACGACTGTTTAACAAACTGAACAGAGTTAAAAATGAATAACGTAGAGTCGATGCTATTCAAAATAATTTACGTGATGTATTCAGAGTCAATAATTCACACGTTTGAATATTTTTGTAATAATGAGTTTCAAACATTTCCTAATATGCATAATTTTCCGTCCTAAAAATATTTAAAAATGTTATTCATAGCTTTTTCTATATACCCGCCCCCAAATTATTTAAATTCACAACAAGTAAAAGCAACGGTTTAAAATGTAGCAAATGTTTGTATTCTAAAATTCTGAAAACTTTAACAGAGAAGAAGTCTGAGTGACTTATGTCTGATTATCCCTGGTTGCTTCAAATATAGTTATATTTTTGAAGCTTAATAATTACATAGCTATAGACTGTTCAGTGTACAAATCCATTGTCTAAAACAATTTTACAATAGTTTATATTTTTCCATAGCAAAAAGGTCTATTAAAAAAAGTCGAAATTATCCACTTTACTTTTACCCTGAGGAATTTTTGCAGAATTTCCAAGCAAGTCCGGCTATTGGAAAGCCAGTTTTTCATTCGATGCCAACGCTATCTTGGAATTCAAATGGGCGGTTGTAAAGGAAAAAGACCAGTAGGTTATTTGTTTGACACTACCTACATGAATTTGTCAGACATCAATTTCCGATCTGTTAAATAATGACACTCTCAGGAAAACTCAAAAAATAATGTCAACATCAATTTTTATTAACCACTGAAACACTTTTAGACACTCCATTATCTTTGGATACGTCCAATCATCGCATAATTGGTAAATCAGTCCATAGTTTTGAAAAAGTTAGGCAGCAAAATAAACTCAAAATTAAAAAGGTAGAAATAAATTAAACCAAACCCAAATGACATAGTTTTGGGGAATTATCAAAGATTCGTGTGTTCTATGTGTTCACAACTAATTAGAAATATACTAATGTAACATGAAGTTAATTATTGTAATCAGTATGGTGATGATACATTGTCAGCTCTATAACCTTTGTCCTATTTCCTAGACTGTCACTGTTATAAACTCTCTGAAATTCTGTGTCTTCAATGTGATTCATAAGTAAAATTAAACTAGGTAAAAAAAAAGATCAAAGTTACTGGAACATAAGTCAAGCCGAGAAGATAAAATCTGCCTTCAATCAAAGTTTGTAATTTTTCTACTATGGGAAGAGAATTGAGTATTTTCTTGGATTTGTAGTAGTAAAATTATTATTATTATTATTATTATTATTATTATTATTATTATTATTATTATTATTATTATTATTATTAGTAGTAGTAGTAGTAGTAGTAGTAGTAGTAGTAGTAGTTGTGGTAACAGTAATATTAGGAGGAGGAGAGGTGGAGGAAAAGAACTAGTGCTATTAATACTACTTCTGCTGCAACACGCAATTCTAGTTTCTACATGCATCAAGTTGTCGGTAGTGATCTAAAGCAGAATCAAATGTGAAGGAAAACTAAAACAACATCCCGCTATCCAACTATCCAACCAGCGACAACGTCTTGGTTCAGGAAAAACTTCCACACTGCCTGTCTGGTCGAAATACCTGGATGAAGGTCGCCGCGCCTTGGATGACCACAAGCGCCGTGGTTGTGGACACCCTTCCCCTGGACGACCCCTTGGACAACAAGATGGGCCGCACGGACGTCATAGTGAAGTACAGAGTGAAGAGACTGGTGGAGATCAGGAGCTGGATGGGTAACATTAAACAGCAATAAAAAAAAGCTTATAAAAAAGATATTAAGTTAGAGGTTAGGTGGGCGTACGTGTTAGTTTACTGGTCAAAAGTTCTCTGAAATCGGCAGTTGCTGGCTGCGCGATGAAAGCTAAGCATTTGTCTTTCTTCAAATCATCACACTTTATATGAGAATGAAAGGACAAGCGTAACTTCTTAAAATCTATGGGCTGGAGTATGTTTGATTCACAAGAATACATGAATAATCTTCGCATTGTACATTAAACTTTACTTAAATTTTGCCACATAAAACTAATAAAAAGTTGGGGTGACAACTGCCTCTTGTTCAGTTCTGCACTTTGCAAAACAAAACACTCGTAGCCAAATTGGAGCATTGCGTTTAAAGCTACTTTTCATTCCTGTTAACTTCGATTACTTTTTATACTGAGCTCTTGAAACTATGATTGTCAATTAAGATTTAAAACAAATAGGTTATTAATCGGTTGTCGTTACTTTCAGGTTAAGCAAAAAAAAAAAAAGAATAAAAAAAGATTGATTATAACATACTCAAAGATAGAGCGCCATCGAAATAATTTTGGTCTCTGACAAGCTATCAACGCATCTCTTGAGAAAGGCTTTGAGGTCGAGAGAAGTACAATTATCAACTGAAAGAAAAAAAAAGATGATTGCAAGCTCAACTCTGTCAAACAAATAAGATGCAAAACGAAATAGACAATGATAAAATAAGATTGGAGCTCGCATAACTAACCAGTGGGTATCCACCGCTCTGGTTTGACCACGATTATTTAAGAAGGGAAATGCTGCCTTTTAGTTATCGAAATGTAGATATATTTTAAATAAGATCAAGCGTTAGTAAACTAGGACGTTTTTCCTTAGAGCTGGATAACTGATGATGTTTTGTTTCTGACGATACCTTTCTTTGGCATCTTGGTCTAGTGGTAGACGCTCGGATTTCGGACCGTAAAGTCTTAGGTTCGATTCCTGCTTTTGGCAGGTCAAGGTTTAGTCCTTGACGAAGGCTATTTACACACATTTCATTCGAATCACTCATGCGTTAAAGGAGTACCTGTCTATAGACAGTGGAAGATGTTGTCAGAGTGCTAGAGTGATGCGCTTTATTTGCTACTCCTCAATGAGTTCAGAAGGTACTTTGGTTGGTAATGACTTGTCGAGGAACCCATGTAAAGCTCTTAGAGCATAGTAGTAGATAAGGCGCTGTTTATGAACCCTCTTTTATGTTTGTTTTACTTTACCTCCCAGCGAAGGCCAGGGAGAGCTTGGAATTCCCACGACCTTTTCTACCAGGCACTTCCACTAGAGCGAGCAGGTCTGTTTCAGACATTCACATGCGACCTTCGCAGCTTGATCTTAAAGTTTGCGAATCTCTGAAAGCTCTCTGGACCGACAGCCACGATCGTGAGTCTTGTCTCAAGGCCATAATTTTTAACTCACGTGTTACAGTTACCTAAACTTAATATCGTCTCTTCGAAAGATTTCGCGCAAAAATTTATGGGAAACCAAAGCACAAAATACGTTTACTGGCAAATTGCGGCAATTCAAGGACGTTTAGTAAGGTTACTTTAAAAATGGAATAAACTTGGACACATTAAGTCTAAAACGGAAGAATACATGGCGCAAAAAACCTAAGCTAGATCTAAACCTTCAACGTGGACTCTTTATCAATACATCTTCTAAATCTAGATCTAAACCTTGCTTACACATATTACTTCTCCTTTTCAAGAGATAGTTTAGATATATTTAATCTAGTTTTAGACTTGGATTTAACCTAGACTTACAATTTAAATGCAGAATTTAACAAATTAAGCCGAGAAGTGGGCGAAACTGTAATTGTGATCTTCCGCCTACCATTTTTCCAAGGTTTGTAAGATCCATCATATACAAACTCGTTCATTCGACCAATAAATCTTTTTTTTTATATATATGAAGCCCAACTTTATATTTTTTTCGTCATCTGTATGCACAGTATTGATTCGAAAACAGATCAAAATGATTTAATTTGACAAAATTAAGTTTATTTGTCAATGGCCCAGACTCAAACAAAAGAATAATAAATATATTGCGTATGAATCGTTATGGTTTTCACACACCTTTTCCTCTTGAGGTTATATGCGTGTCTGGTTTAAAGTTAACTCAAGACAATTTGGCCGAGTAAAAAAAAAATTATGATGACTTTATGGTCTCGATTATTTTCGAGTTGAAAGCAAACATGGATAGGAAAAAAAGAGGAATCGAGGCCTCAACTCTTTCAGCGGGGAAGTCTTTGTCGAATTCTTTACGTTGCTATTGCATGTTATGACGAGTATCCCGTATGGAAAACTCCAGATCGGATCCCGTCCATTGATCCGTTCCGCTGTCCGGTCCCAAAAACCCAGCTGAGGTCGCACAGGCCAATTCTGAGCAGCAGGCAATTTCTCAATTCCAATCTCCTAACATAATATCAATCAGGTCCCCTTGCTTTAAAAATTCATTAAAAATAACTATTGATGATGAATGCATTTTGTCAAGTGCTGGAGTTCTGTGCTTTTTGGCACACACACACAAAAAAAAATCCGACCACACACATATATAGGGACAGAATTCTTTTCAAAGTCTCTAATCCGGAGCCGTTCCGAAGTCTTCCAAACTGGATACGCATCACTTGAAACGGGCTTTAAATAGACATTTTGTTTTGTCCCTTTCATAGCTTTTCATAGAAGTTTTTTTTCAACCAAGTAATATTTCTTCATTTTTCATTTACAAACTAGAAAGCCAAAGACAAGATAGCAGATCTACGATTCAACTCAAGAAAAGCTTTCGTAGCCTACCACCAACTTTTGCCATCAAAGGAGCCGGTCAGACCGAAATGCCTACCGATACGATCAACGCAGGTGAGATACTGCTCCAAGTAAAAACGAACATCTAAATCAATAAGCGTAGATCTATGATTAATAGAAACCTTGGGCGCTGATAACGATAGCGTATGACGTAATAACTTTCATAAGCAGCGTGGATTTTACAGCAGAACATTGGCTGACGGGCCCCGTTAGCCCATCAGCCATCCTGAATTTCCTCCCCTATAGGCTTCGGCTTTCTGAGCGGACCGATAACGCATGGTCTCTAATATCCTTTGACTGAGCAAACTATCAATGAAATTTCCTCTTATGTCATACATATATATTAACAATTGCCATACAAATTTTCATCTCTTCGTTTTAGAGGTCAAAACTATTTTGTCGCAATCAGTCTGTGTAAGTATTATTTGAAAGTCGTAAGATTTCATTCAAACATCAGCCGAACCTTCTGCCGATGTTAGGCCTACTCCAGTAGTCGATGGACAATGGCGCAACCTAAAATACAGCATTAGTACGTAACAAAGCAATCTCAGGTTTCTAAACCATTGAAATGTAAGAGCTAGTGAGGGAAAATTAATTTAAACCTGAGAGCGCATTCGAAGACTTTCATAGCTATTTAATATTTACCCCTGAAAGTCTTGCACGTCAAAGACTATTATCATTATATTCATACCGTACTAAACTAATTCTTATGAACAAACATAACGTATTTATTTTTCATTTGCATGTTCACATTCAAAAGCACTTTTGTCATATGGCTCAAAACATTGACTTAGAAGTAAAGGCTATTTTGAAACGGGGAGCCTCAATAGTAGCAATAATAAACACAGAAACTTTTTTCCTTAAAAGAAATTTTTAGTTGGTTTGTAGAAGCACGGCGCTAAAGACAGAGCGGACAAGATTAAAAAAAGAAAAGAATACATAACTCCTTAGGTCTTTTTATACAAACTATTCGCTGCTCAGCTGCTGCATATAGACTTTAAAAACTATGTTTGAACCACACATCTGCAGGGGCTTCTCGCTTGCTTTTAAATGTTGAATCTTAATAACGACCATTTGGGCATACATAGTACGAGATTCACTGAAGAAGATTTAGACCAACAACAAACTACCTAGTAACATTTAACAATGGCCTAAAAGAATAATACCCATAAAAGTAATATGCGTCTTCATAAAGCAGATCCAGACAAGCTACGCCGACTTGCAAAGAACAGAAGAATGGATTGCTTCCATTAATGAAGAAAATGAAGGAAACGGCTAAGAATAAGTAGTCTCAATGTCCATCTTGGCGAAGGCTATTTCGTCAAAGGTGTTTCGAAAAACAGGCCACAGAACCAAGAACATCTAAGGCAGGGCTATATTAAGCTTTGCCATGGAGAAGCCAATACAAATTTTCCGTCTAAAATGAGCTCCATACTTTTTATTTTCTCAATAAAACATTGGTCATCTGACGAAATACAGACCTTGAGTCAGCTTGTTGTAACAACGCTATGACGAAATACAGACCTTTGGGACAGGTATTATTACAATGCTTCAAATAGCTATAGACCAAGGACACAGCCTAATGAAACAACGCTACGAAGAAAATTTAATACAGAATTTGATAAAGCTTGTTGCAACAACTTTACTATGAAATACAGAACAATGAGACAGCCTGTTGTAACAACACTACGACGAAATAGAGACCAATGAGACAGCCTGCTGTAACAACACTACGACGAACTATAGACCTTTGAGACAACCTGTTGTAACAACGCTAAAACAAAATACAGACCTCTGAGAAACCCTGTTTTAACTGTTATATCTGTAGTTAAGTATGTATTATAATGCATCCTTGTCCTCATTTTAACAACAACCAAAACAAAACAAAACAAGGCGTAAATAGATAGAAATAGTTTACTCGTCTCCATGGTAAAGCCCTTTAATAATACGACAAGATGTTTTTTTTTTAAAAACATGACATATATCGCTCCTGACCCTCTGTAATATCGACATAAACACAACAAAACAAACGCTAAGGATTTACAAAAACGTTCATGTCCTTGCGCACCAGCTTCAGCGACACATATTAGGCGAACATTTTATCGCACATGTTTTAAGGCCATCTATATGTATAAGGACTACCCGTCTACAAAGATCTATTTGGCCGAGACCTAACAACTGGCGTTTTGCTTGCAGTTGCAGGCTGTCCGCACTGGTCAGACCTTGTGCCCGAGGGAGAACGCCGCGTGCTGGAGCATCCTCACCGCGTTAACGGTTCTCTCTGGAACCTGAGCATGAAGCTGGCCAGACAGTCATTGCAGCCTCCAGGAAAGCTAAAACAAACCGTCATAAGCGATAAAGGTCCATCACCACAAGTGATCACAACCGCGACTCAGGCGTCCGGTGATGGTTCTACGATTGATAATGAACAGGAGGGGCTATCTTCCAATTGCCGCTGTGCGGTTGAAAACGACTCCATTTTGAAGACATCTGTGACAGAAGATGTCGGAGATAGAAATCATACGCACCACGAAGCAGAAAAAAAAACCCAGCTTAACAAAGAATTTTCGAAGAAAAAAGAACCGTTAGACGATGAACAAGAACGTGTATACCCCTCACTGGTGCTTTGTGAATTTGATGACAACTTTGATGCTGAGGGTAGGGACAGCCCAAAACTAAATAATGTTTTGAATATAGATGTTCACACTGCAGAATTTACACCTAAAGAAGAAGTGGCTAAACAAGACCAGATTGTCAACGACTCAGAGTTTTTCAATAATTTGGAAATTACTTACAGCGAGGAAGCTTTGGCTGCCGCTGAGAGTAAGCCAAAACCAAACACATCTGAGATATTTATCGGGGACAGTGGCCTCTCAAGCTTTGGCCCCGATGCCAACATTTCGAGAAGCTCAAATGAATGTACAGCAAACGACGAATCAGAAGCTATTTCTCTATTTGAAGACCCAAGCAGTGAACACCAAAAGCATGGTCTCACTATTGACACTGAAAACTGGTGCTGGTGTCCCAACGAAGAAAAGGAGGATAATGCCAATTCGTGTTCACTTTCGAATCCTCATTTTGGCGACGAAGGCTTTGCTGAGCCTAGCCATGTTTCTGCATTTATGCATGCGTGGGGAGAAACGCCTACCGGCCCTTTCCCTGAGGACGAATCGGAAATCCCTGAACAGTACAGCTCGACACCGGCCTACTGGCAGAGACTCCACCACAGTCGACAAATGTCTCTACCACTACTCGCTGTCTGTCAGCAGGAGTCCCAACCCACTGGGTCTGACTATCAGATGTTGAAACGTCATCCTGAACAGCAATCGCCACCAGCATCACCGGCCTCTTCGGCTTCAGAGATCCACGAGCAAATGAGGAACATTAAGACGGGTCAGGCCATCCCTTCTGTTATCGAAGGGTTTCCCTTGGCCTCCACTGCTGAGAGAACATTAGGGTATTTATTCGAACAGCACTGCAGCTCCAGCCACTGGCAATGCTGGACACGAGGAGAAAGTTTTGAACTTTGTGAAGATCAATCATTAGAAGAGAAGTTGTATGACGATACGAGTGTCTCTGTTGATCATAGCACGCCGTGTGCTGCTGACGCAAATGTGCCAGCGTCGCTGAGCACCCATTTAAGTAAAGATGACATTGAAACTATGCTTCGCGACACTAACCCAAATGACCAACTTCTTCCACTTGGCGACCAGAGCTCGAGCGAGTGCTCAGAAGTAAGTGGGGACACTCCAACTTATGATAGTCAAACGACTAAGAACTGTCCGGAGAGCGTCTTATCCTTATCAAGTGAGAGCATAGCTCATTTACGTGACGTTTCTTTTGAAGATCTAAGTGTATCTGAGAGACGCTTTGTAGCGCAGGCGCTTGAGCTGGAATGGGGTTGCAGTTCTTTCAAGGAACATGGCAAGGAAAATAATTCACCTGACAGCAGTTCTTCCGATCAAAATGGCAAGGAAAATAGTTCGCGTGACAGCAGTTCTTTCCATGAAGATAACAAGGGAAACAATTTGCCTGACCGCACTTCTTCCAATCAAGACGGCAATGAAAATAGTTCGCAGGGGCGCAGGTCCATGCCAAAACGTGAGCGCCCTGACCAGACTCCGATCCGCACTTCATTCCTCCAGCCGCCGCGCCGTACTTATCAAGAAACTCGGCATTCTCTGTCAGACTTGCGGGGCATCGTAGAGCGCGGCTCTCTGTCTGTGGACAGAAGGGCCGCGGCGCGACAAGCAGAGATGATGTGGGGTCAGGCGGCATCCTCAGTGCGTCGTCGCTAACTTAACATACAGTCATGTACTCAGTAATGATTAAAACACATCCCAGAAAAGACGCTCAAAAGTATTGCACAATGCCTAACTTTAGAAAAATATAAAACGCATCAAATGGTTATGCAATACATGTAAGTGACAAAAATTAAAAGAGGGTAAATACAATGTTAACTATACCTAACTAGGGTATGAACAAAATGCAAATGAGGCATCTATTAGCATACTTTTCTAGAAGTGACAGAAAAAATACTAAAACAACAAAATAAAAAAGGTTTGGAATTTTTTTAAAAAAGCAACAAAAAAAATCCATTCAAATATATGAGTGGTGTTTCGCTACTTGAGTGTAGTTTGACTTGGCCGTATTTCTTTAGGCAATTCATAAGGATTGTCATGAGGATTCATCTCCTGGCATCTTGAAACAATTTGCAAGCCTACATAACGTGTATATTAAAACAACAAAGGCACTACCCGCTTTCTTCTTATTACATAATTTAGAAACTCACAGAGTATCTGTTTTATTTAATAGAACAACACTCCACATTAGTTAATAAGGCAATATTCTGTATAAAATGAAATTTGTGCTTTATAAAAATTTGAGACATTTATTCCTCATATTAATGTCCTAAGCGAGATCCTTCAACCAGGTCTAAGGTAATAAGGACTCCATTATAATTTTGAATGTTCTTAAGTCGAGGTAAGCAGCGCTGCACTTGCGCCACCGCTATTCTCACTCTCTATCAACATTTCAACACAAGCTATACGGAAATATTTAACTCACAGGGTAAAAAGGTTATAAGCTATTAGCCATTTCAATGTATTTCTTTACTTAATATAAATCATGAACCTCTCATGATATTTTAAATTTTGCTTAACGAGTAAAAATCCTGAAAATGTTTTCAATCATGTGCATATAATTGTTACAATAAATAAATTTGCATTTGATTTCTATATCAAAAGAATTTTTACAGCAGGCATATTAAACACTGAAGAAATGCTCACTGATACTTCTGATTTTTTTTTCTTTTTTTTACTTTCAATATTTGCGCATTAGAATTTTGCTTTTAGGTTTACCAAATCACTCAAGTATATCTCAGTTGGTATAGTTGTTCTCAAATGTAATGAACAAAGCTTCTAAAACACGCATGAGCAATTTCTTACAAGTGCTATTGTTTTATATTCAGAAAAAAATCAATTTGATAATTCCATGATAACGATTATGACGATCATGATAATGGGGGTGATCATACCACAGCGCGTACTGATTTAGCATGTGATGTTGGTGGTAACGAAAATGGGTAGAAATGCTGAATTT
This sequence comes from Elysia marginata, assembly GCA_019649035.1. NCBI lineage: Eukaryota > Metazoa > Mollusca > Gastropoda > Plakobranchidae > Elysia > Elysia marginata. The sequence continues at coordinate 65,987 of BMAT01005716.1, read as the reverse complement.
GTTGATGATCATGTAGAGGATGGTTTTTGGACGATGAGGTTATTTTTAATGTTCTGAAATACCAAGGTAGTGATAATGAAGGTGATGATGACAACGTTGGGAATGAAAATGCCGATGTCGGTTAGGTTGGTGATGATAATACCGATGATGATAAAGTTGGTGATGATCCCGATGATGATGAAATTGGTGATGATAATACCGATGATGATGGATTTAGTCGAAAGATGATGAATTTGATCATAATTGATTTATTCAGGTGAATTGACTTGAAGAAGAGCATTAACGGAAGGGGGGGGGGGGGAGGAAGAGAAACTTTGAGGATGATGGGGTCACTCATCTATGTTACCAGACATCACTAATCAAGTTCCTCTGCTTGAGAGCGGCCTGGTATTGTTCCCTGCCACTGCCACTGAAGAAACAGCTGAGTATGAGAAGAATGTAGAGACAGCCGCCTTGACTGCCAAGGTAAACATGTTATACGGTATGGCAAGAAACTTCTTGAAGCCAAAACACGTAGATCGCTCTTCGAATTTGAAGTGACTGCCAAGGTAAACACGGTACCCGGTATGGCAAGACACTTCTATAGCCCAAAACGAGTAGGTCTTTTTTCAAGTTTTAAGTTCCTGCCAAGGTAAACAAGATACAACTCGGTATAGCAAGAAACTTCCTATATTAGTCCGAAACATGAAGATCTTTCTTTACATTTAAAGTTACTGCCAAGATAAACAATTTACCTGATATGGCAAGAAACTTTCAAAGTCCAAAACACGTAGGTCTTTTTTGGAGTTTTAACTTATTGGCAAGGTAAACAAGTTACAACCCGGTATGGCAAAAACCTTGCTAAGTCTGAAACATGTAGATCTTTCTTCGAGTTTTAAGTTACTGCCAAGGTAAATAAATTACCCTGTATGGCAAGAAACTTCCTTAGCCCGAAACATCTAGATCTTTCTTCGAGTTTCAAGTTCCTCAAGCAAGAGAAAAAAACAAAATAACACGAGGCGATAGTAGCGACACGGTATAAGCTTTGTTTCTCAAAGTGGAAAGGTGGTGTATGTTGAAGCCACTATTTAATAGTAAGTAAAAGGTTCGAATCATACTAAAGGCAGATATTTTGGGCATTTCGATTTTAAGTCTACTTCTCTCCACTGCTATTATTGATAACTTTCAAATCTTTCAATCTTTCGAAGCAATTACTCACAGCATTTAATTCATATAATTCCACTTTTTTTCGTTTTTATTGAGTATTCCACGAAAACATGTAAAGGAGACAATAAAAACTGACCTTAAGAAGTTATGATTTCACGAGATAAGTTTTCATGTAATTCTCTATTGTCTTAGCCTCTCCTACACGGTTAATCGAGATTTTTTTTCGTACCGTAACTTTAGGACTGCCATGTAGTACAAACCGTCATAAGCGATAAAGTTCCATCACCACAAGTGATCACAACCGCAACCTCACCCCACTTGAACCTAATTACCGAGGAAAGCCAAGGAAATATAACTCTATGATTAAGCGTATTTTATACACAGAATTAGAGAGTGTTGTCCCTTGTTAAAAAGAGGTGTGGTTTATTGTGAGGGTAACTAACTTGGAAAAGATGTTGGGAAATCTAACTGAAAGTAGGCCTACTAAAGTAATCAGTCATTTTAGACAAAAAGCAATAGCACAGTATCACGATCATTAGCAGGCCTATCTCTATAATCACCATTAAGCAATGTCATTGCAATGTGCAAGTTACAAAAAAAAAAAAAAAGCAAAAAATAAACAAAAATAACCATCATTATGAAAAGCACATTGATCCTTGTTTTCTTCTTATTGGTACTTTTTTACCATCTTTACCATCAAGACTGTACAGTAACATTCCCAAACTATAAGCAAGACAACATGATAAATAAAAGTTTTAAATTCTTTCAAGCAAAACAACACAGCTTTTTAGAAGGTGTTTAATACTGGTGTTTCGTTTGAAAAAAGAGGTAGGCCTACTGGGTGAACTAAAAAGAACAGAGTTAATAACGGAGAAGGCAATTTGGATAAAAAAAAAGAAATTGCAGAAATGGTGAATGATTAAAAGAAAAAAAACCAGACCCAACAGCCGAGACAGAAATATTTTGGTCCAGAAGTAGACACTCAGTTTTTGGACCTAGAGGTCCAGAGTTCGAGCCAAGGGTTCGACATTTAGGCCTACTCATGGTAAGGTTTATTTACACATATTTCTTTATAGCACTCAGGGGTTAATTGAGAACGGTAACCAGTTTCATGGGCAGTGAAAGATCTTGTCAGAATACTAGGGTGATGCGCTTTTGCGGCTGCTCCTCTGTGAGTCCAGAGGGTAATTTGATTGGTAATGGCCTGTTGAGAAATCTATGTAAAGTGCTAAGAGCATTGGTGGATTAAGCGCTTTATAAAAATACTTTTTACGTTTCACCTTTAAATGCTTGCGATAATTATCTTCAGGTACTTTAACGTAAGGCAGGCTTTTTGCTACTAGCATTTTATAATAAGGGTTTTCAGAACTGGTTACTAAAATAATTAGTACAGGGTAGGATTTACATGTGATAATACTAAGTTATCTAGTTATGGTGGAATAAATTTTTGCAATGGATAGATTTAACACAAAACTTTTTATAGAAGAACACTGAAATAATAATATTTATGATATTAATGACAATAATAAATAATTTGATGCAGGGTTTAAGCATCACATTGTTGTGATTGTACATCCTGTCAGCTCATATCAATAGTTTTCAAGAAAAAATCTTACACTCTTTATTACGTGCAGCCTTAGACCAAAATATTTTAAGATTTTTAGAGAAATTGAAAAAAAAAAAGAAAAACAGTTGCATAAAGAGAGGTATGGTAATTTCGGTTAGAAAGATCAATAATTTAATAGAATTTACAGGTATTAAAAGGAAGATCAATGGCATCTTGAGAGATCTCTCAATTCGTAAGACAGTCTAAAATTACTCTACAGATCCTGGGTTGATCCCACATGCAGGACATTTATTCAATGCCCTCTGCTCACCCAGTATCTAGGTCTCTTTTAAAGGGATGTTAATCTTCAACTTCATCTTTTTTATTCTTCATGTGTTAGAGACTTCAACTATATTTTCAAAAAATAATAAAAAAATCTCAAACCATAAACCAACACCTGTTCACAAGTAACATCTCAGATCTCTGTACTAAACATAATAAAGCTCAACTCCCGCTCCTTCGGCCTATAATTGAGTTGTCATTCTCTATGTTTCTCTATGGACCTATTTAAAAGTTTTGAAAATCTTAAAATCTTATTTCTTAAAAAATTGTAATACGGTATCTAAAAAAAAAGACTTAAAGAATATTGCATCAGGTTCCAGGTTTTTCTTCATTCGTCTTTTGACCACTGTCTTTAAAAGACTTAAAAAGTAAAGACGGCAAAAAGACAAAAAAAAAAAAAAATAAAAACAATAAAAACCTACCTTCTATATAGTATGACAATATGATGAGTATTGATAAATGGATCTATAACAGACATGTTCAACTGTGCAAGTGCTTATAAGAAAAAGGTACATTTCTTGACGACTTAGATAGCATTACCTAACATTCGTATTTTATGTATATATAACATTCATGTTAAGCTTACAATTGTAGAGTACCATATATTTAAAGACAAATTCTTCTCTGTTTTTTTATGTTTGTATTTTGAGGAAACCTCACACCAGCCATAACTTTATTCAAATGGTTGAAATGTATTTTTTTTAAATTTCTGTTCAAAATTGCAATCAAACCACTCAAAAAATTGAAAAGGGCGCTTGATCAGTATCGACCATAAAAAATATTGATTGCATTCAATGTACTCTTTTTCCATTTTTAGAATAAAAAAACTCCTAAATCAATAAAAGTTGTATATATATATTGATCCTCAATTTGATTTTTGTTAAAAGCAACTTATTAACGTTTGAAAGCTCAGAAAAATGCATTGTTAAAAGTATCAGCGCCTTGTGTTGTGACTATTGAGAAATCTGACTCATTTGCACTAGTTTAAAAGGCATACTGAATAAAAAGGATAAAAATCTAATCTTGGATCTCTGGGTCCAAAAACTGAATGTCTACCTGTGGACTACAACAAAGTATTTCTGTCTGGGTTGTTGGCTCTATTTTTTTTTAAATCATTCACCACTTCTGCACTTTCTTCTTTTTTTTCAATTGACTTCTCCGTTATTAGCCCTGTTCTTTTTAATTCACTCAGTACTTCTTTTGTCTATTTTTAAAAAAACACCAATAATAAACACCTTTTAAAAGGCTATGTTGTCTTTTGTCTACCTTTGTACCATATTACATGTAATTATAGTTGAGGATGTTACAAGCTTGATGGTAAAGGTCATAAAAAAGTGTCATTTAGAAGGAAAAACGGATCAATGTGTTTTTCATAATGACTTTTTTTTTATAGTTATGTCAATTGCACATTGCAATGATATTGCTTATAGTGATCACACGAAATTGTAGAGATAAGCGTGCTATCTAATGTGCTATTGCTTTTTGTCTAAAGTGACTGATTACGTTCGTAGGCCTACTTTCAGTTAGATTTCCCATCTTTTCCAAGTTATTAATTTTACCCTCACAATAAACCACGCCTCTTTTTAACAAGGGACACAAC
>BMAT01005716.1:37305-61268 GCA_019649035.1 Elysia marginata | reverse complement strand
CTCCCCATTCACTCACACTTTTTTCATATTTTTGAAAACATACTTCTTGTCGACAAAAGTTCCACAGTTCAAAATAGTAGCTGTAAAGAACTCTGAAGTAAAGATAACACACATTTCATGAAGCTCTGATACTCCCGATTCACATGCATCTCTTATTCATCACCAATGTGCCAATCAGCCTCTATATTCAGACTTGATTTAATCTTTTGAGTTTTACGGATAGGAAAATCATGAGGTATAAACTAAAAATTGACCCAAATTAGTTTTGAAATAGAGCCCTTTATAAGCATACATATGCAGTATAATAACATTTTCTTTCTCCTATTCGCTTTGAAATGAAATACCTCGAGCTATAGCAAATCTAGGTTGTCATTTCTTTAACTTTTTAAAGGACATGAAATTCAGTTAAGACAAACAATTTCGAAAATTTTATTACATCAAGATGCTGACTGATTTACCATATGTGCCTCAAAAGTTAATATTTAGGCCTACTCCTTGTCAGCCAAAATATCACAAACGTAACTCTCCCGTTATCAAAGTACATAAGAAACCAAGGTTATTAGTAAAAAAGGAAAGGTGAAAATTTACACACTTCAGCCAAAGAATGGTGGGTGGAATAACTCCAAAATGCAAAATAGTTTTGCCTGCTTCATTCGTTGAATTCTGGAGAATTTATGTTAGATTTACATCCTAAACCTATATTAAGAGTCTATAAGCTTAGATGAAATGTAGTATTCAATTTAGATAACCTGGATTTACAGCTAAATATAGAAGATATCTTGATCTAGAGCCTGTAATAGGCCGACATTTAGCTAAGGTTTGGAGCTCCATTTTTCTTCCATATTAGGCTCTATGTATCACTTTCTTTCTTCTGTCTTAGCATAAAGGCCTAGGCTCTGCGTGCCAATTTATTTCCACTTAAATCTGAAGGTCACTTCTTCCTTAATTAAGAAGGTTCGACTGTCAGTTCCTGACTTTGTTGTTTATTGTTTTTATTACTTTTACTTCAGCAGGCAGAACTGGTTCAGAGGTCTGACAAGCCACTAAGTAGAGACATTATCGATAAGAAACAAGTGAGTTCAGAATTAAATGAAAATAATACTTCACAAACTAAACAGAACACCCTAAGTAAAATGAAAAACAAGCATCAAAAAGTTTATGTGTGAATTTGAGAGAAAGTATGTAGTAACTGAGAAAAAGAGACAGACAGACAGAAATATAAACAGAGAGAAAGAGATGTAGACAGACTAAGAAAGAGAGAGAGAGACAAACAGACAAACAGACAGACAGACAGAGAGAAACAGAGACACAGAGACACAGGGAGAAAGAAAGAGAGAGAGAGAGAGGAGAGAGACAGAGAGAGAGACAGAGAGAGAGAGAGAGGGGGGGGGAGAAAGCAAGGCAGTAGAAATGGTTGGTAATGCTGGGAATGCAGCGCCTAAACAGTCACAGTTCTGAAAGTAAAATACAAACATCGCCTGCAAGGCCAAATATTCAAAATTATCCCGCTCTGTCAATATAGTGCATAACAATCAGCATACTCGTTTGAAATCAACCAAAATACATTCTCCTCATGCAGTTTTTAGGAAGGTTGAAAGTCGATAGAGGACATACCACTGTTTCTAATTAATTGGTTGGGGAAAGACATGCCTTGCCTTGACTTTGAATGAAAACACGCCCCTTTCCGAATTCACAGACATAAAGGGCGTAAAATAAATTCACTACATCTGATTGCAATGTTTGACTAGTCAAAAGGCAAGCCACACTATGTAAAAGGTTTTATTTTTAGAAATACAAAATATTACTTAACCCTCCCCTCCAGGGAGTCGCGAGGGAGCATTTCCTTATTCCCAGTCCATGTGGCATTGACTAGCGTCACCACGGGGCCAAAGGCTTAAAGCTCAGTCTCGTGCTATGATGACTTTGCTCATTCTCTTCTCTAAATAATTCTAAGGTACCATTTGAATAATAACGAGAGGAGGGGGTCAGAGTGGTACACACAGAGAGAATAAATTTAAAGAGAAGAGGAAGGGGGTGAGGATTTAAGCTATAGTTGAGGGTGAGATTGCTTAATTTTTTGTTTTAAGTATCTGATGTATATAATTGTGTTTTCGTCCAGTTTTATCCTCTCAGTCACCGAAGAGGCCCAGATCTTCTACAAAAAGCGTATGAAGCACTGGGTGCAAAGTTTGAGGCTTTCTCTGAACAGGATCAGCATGAGGCGGTGAGGAAAACTATATCAAGCATTAAGTAAAACCAGATAACCTATAGCGCCAAATCCACGAAAATGCTCTTGTCACTTTATATGAGTCACCCGACAGGTCATTACCAACCAAATCATCTTCTGAACTCACAGAGGAGCAGCATTTTTAAGTGTATCCCTCTAGCATACTGACAAGCTCATTCACTGCCTATAGTCGGGTACTCTTTTGATGCATGCCTGAGACTGAGGAATGTGTGTTAATAGCCTTTCTCAAGGACTACATGTCAACCTGCCGACGCAGGGCTCAAATTTCGGACCTCTCGGTGCGAAAGCCGAGCGTCTACCTTTAGACCACAACGCCACGCGCCGTAGTTAGTGGTAGATATTGTGCGCATCGATCAAAACTAGATTTCAGTTTGGAAAGACATGTTCCATGTTGTCAAGTGAACATGGGGGACAGAAATCGCAAACGATATAATTTTATTCAACGTTTCATGCCCTGACAAACAAAATGCTGGCATAAGTCGAAATCGGAAAGTAGTAAGATATTGGTATAACAAAAGGGCTAACTCTCTACTTTCAATTTCAACAAACAGAGAAGCTCCATCATACCTCTGTGTAAAGCTATAGCCAGTCAAAGCCGGCAGGATCAAGGGTTGTGAAATTTCAGAAAGAGGAAAAATAGAGTGCAAGTTTAGAAAAATTTCAAGGTGTAAAACCCTTGACAGTCATACCAATTAAAATTGAACACATAAAACATAACATTTCATCAGAATCAGGATGGTGTGAAATCTGTTTAGAAATAGTTGTAGCGTCAGTATCTAAAAAAATTGACTTCTGAACACCCACTAATCTTTGAAAGCTTAAATCTCAAGACTAGGCCTTGCGACTTTAGACTAATTTTGATAGAATGCGAGACATTATAGATATTGAGGTGTCAAACACAAGGTATATCGAGGAAATTAAAATGTGAATCAATTTCTTTGCGCCCTAGAATAATTATGTCACTTCTTGGGCGTTGTAACAGCAGCTAAATTTAGTACAAGGAGGTCAAGTAAGCAGTGACGAAAGCAGAGATTTTAAACAAAGGTATTTTCTTCAACGTGTACAGTTGATGGAACAAAACCAGTCAGGTAGAATCAAGTTTCATATCCCATGCCAGTGACTCACAGCCTTGCCCAAGATTAGATGTCGATTGCTCAGTTCCTTTTTATGCAAGTGCAAGTGGTGCTATACTACAATCCGTTCTACCCCCCCCCCCAAAAAAAAAAAAAAAAAAAAAAAAAATAGATCGCGTTTTGGGGGCAAGATCGGTCCTGATTTTTGTTTTTAAATTGTGAACAAGGTCTAATGTGAATTTGCTGAATTACATTTTGAATTTCAAAATTATCTGTGTAGGACTTAAACCCTTTGGTTCTTTTGCTCTACGTTTTGTAAATGTACAATATTTAACTTTGAAAGGTTTACAGAAAGATAGTGGCACAAAACACATCGTTCATCTCATAGGTATGCTGTACTGCATGACGTAGTTTCGCTCACAACACAGACTACCAGTACTTTTTGTTGTTGCCTGCGCGACAGAGTCGCCTTTTTATCACGAACATGTCTAAACTTACGGTAAAAATCTTAGTTTCAAGGCTGCACCGAATGAGAAAATTATACCTTTTGTACCATGTGGAAATTACTATTATTATTATTATTATTATTATTATTATTATTATAATTATTGTTATTAGGCCTGTTTCCGATAATTTTTTTTTTTTTTATAAAAAAACATTGCCTATTGAGACCGGGATGACTGAAGTGCAAAACCTCAAGGAAATATTTTCTTACTTCTTTTAGGATTGCACGCTTTGATAGTTTAGGGTCAACTGTCTCTTTCTCTCAGGATGCCACGCCTTACTAATATGAACCGAACTATAGTTTAAGGCCCACTGTCCATTTCCACCCCGTTTGCACGAAGTATGAACCTAACAATAACTTAGGGTCTACTATCTCCCATTTTTAGGACAGCACGCCTTACCAATTATATAAGCTTAACAATAATAAGGTCCTACTGTCTATTCTATCAGAACGGCGGCACTCCTGAGTTCGAGCCGGCTGTGGACTTGGTGATCGGCACAATGCCCATGCCCTGGTCCATGTTGTACGAGGCCGATTCCGAGAGGATCCGGGGCCAGACCTGGATAGAGGAGAGAGCAGCAGCGCAGAAAGTACGTTTACGAGATATCACTGGGGTTTAATTGAATATAGACACTTTGTTTGGTTTTTTTTCCTAAATCAGCCATTATTATCATCATCATCCTCTTCCTTGTCTTGACTTCTTACCGGACCTGTGGCCAAGCGGAAAGACACTCGCTCCGAGATCGGGAGGTGCGTGGTTCGATCCCCGGCCAAGTCTAACCAAGGACTTAAAAATTGGTATTAGCAGCTGATCCACTTAGTGTCTGGCATTATGGGTTTAGTGTTAAGTCTGGTCGGCCCGGTGTTAGAATTATGTGACTGGGTGTGGTGTGAACAAGCGCTCCATACATCAGAGTGTGGCAGCACGCTTTCAATTGTCCAGAGCGCCGTCTCCAACATAACCTCGTAGTTGATTGGGACGTTAAAAATTCAACCAACCCTCTTACCAAAACGACCAGGACAACAACCACTATCTCATTTGTATTAATGGATATATCACCTCAGTTCGCTATCGCTCGACTTCCTGATGCATTTTTTCCGCCTTTTCCCCCTGAAGTCTACTGGCCCATACCAAATACTACTTTATTCAATGAAGCAAAGTCACTTTAGAGGCTTAATAACACAATTTCTATGAAATTTATTTAATGGAGCTTAATGCCTTGAATCATGCTGTATTTCGCCCATTTTCAAGACAAGTACATGTACATGTATAGGGGTGAGCAGTGGCGCAATCGGTATGGCGGTTGACCGCTATCTGAGAGGTCCCGGGTTCGATCCCCAGTCCGGGCTAAATTTTATTTGCTCCCCTGTGCCCACCCAGCACTTGATGGGTAGCTAGGTCTCTTAAGACTCGGCGAAAGTAAAGGTTGCAAGGAAAGCAATGGCAAACTACCTCACTATGCCGTGTGCCTAGAAAAACAAGGACCCTGCTCCTTGTTCCCCTACGCTCATGTCGAGTATGGGACCACCTTTACCTTACATGTATCATACAACGGGCAGTGCGATAACCTTGAGACATAAAGACTACTATTGATGGACACGGCACAAAGCTGGCCATAGAAATGAAGATGACAAGATGCATCATTGCATAATAACCCCATAACCAACTAATTTACTACACGTATTCAAAGACTTAAGCAAAAAATCATTGTTTCAGTTCTACTCATTCTTTTCTTATTCGGTTGTTCGAAATTATAAACTTACTTTTCAAGCAGCCAGTAACAAGTTTGGCAAATGGAAAACTAAGCACAAATTTAGCAGTCATACTTTAGATTGCCGTGAGGTAGACAGGAGTCAAATTATTATGTCGCCGTTTCGAGTTTCTTGTGATAGGGGCATGGCTCAAGTATATCGGTCAGCATTCTCATCCCTACAACATGAACAATTATTGTCATGGAGTCATCTATCAAGTGGGTATGGTTATTTTTTACTGTTTGTAGCGGGATCCATTCACACTAGTCTTGCCATTGCATAAAACTTAAGGTGCTTCTCAAGATTTTTGTTAAAATTCTGTTCTGTCTAGCCGAAGTCGAGAGGAAAGCGTGTCAGGATCCGCCCCCCTTGGGCGGTAAGACCGGCGTCGAACAGGCCATCCCTGTCGGAAGTGTTCAAACAGAAAGAACAGCAGGAGATCCTCACAGAGGCTGCCGCCGCCGCTAGGGGTTACTTCTCCCTATCCCGTCAACCAGTTGCTACTGGCGGCGTAGAGCCTGCTACGCTTGGCAAAGACGATAGTAAGTCAACGTTACGCTAAAGAACGGTCACACTAAGAGAATTGTACGTTTTACTAACTTTTAGATTAATTATCATGTTTTGTTTTTGCCCTGCCCGCCCACGGGAATGAAAACTCCAATAGACTTCTGTAGGTGTCTCCACGTCCCCCTAGATTTAGTCTCGCTCAATTAAAAAAGAAGTAAGTATTTGCTACGTTAATCTATCAATAATGATTGGAAAATAAAGCATTGTCTAAAGATCTACAGGATTCTATCTAGATAGCACAAAGATAACAACAGCGAATCGTAGTATCACAGGCTCTCATCACAGAGAGCGACAGAGGCCAAGAAAGCCAACAGTACTGCAAGTCTGCTTCATTTAGTGCTTTCTGAACCTTCCATTCTTCGTCTTGTTTGAACCTTTGACGGGGTATGAAGCATCGCGATGGGACCAAGGCTTTAAAAATTAACCCAGTCAATGACATCATGGGCGCTGTTTAGTATTTATAGCTTCATGGTTTAGAGAGTTACCTACAGAAGTCTGTTAGAATATTCATTCCCGCTGCCCGCCCTCACCCCACGTTTTTTTAATCAGTAAATATATGTCACTTTCAAAGAATAAAACCAATTTTGTTTGGATGAAAATAATTTAAAGTTCGTAGTCTCTTCGAAAAATAGTTCTCAGAACTTTTCAAAATGATTTCGTTGATAATGACAAGCAGTGAAAAAAAATGAGAATCTTAGATGTGCAGTTCAGATCCTAGAGCTTAGAGATGACCGATAAGCGACAGTAACATGTATCAAGGTGCGCAATATCGGGCACCAGCATTTGAGATGTCTTTTGTACGTAGAATCCGTCCATTCTGCTTCATACCATCACTAAATCATTGGTAGTTTTAGAAGCCCGCCATGCAGCGCAGATGCCACGAAAGAAAAGGTTTTGACCAAAACTCGCAATCCCATTAGATTTTATAGCCTGGTCACAATCAATAGAATACATACAAAGTTTACAGTAAATAAATACAGTGTAATTCTGATGCAGTCAGCACCTCGGGATTGAAAAACGTGTAGGCTTTAGCAAGAGTTGACTTTAACTATTACAAAGATATAAAGAAATACAAAGTGGGACTGCGAAACAGAATTGACTTTATGCAGGGGTTTCCATTAAAGGTACTAGCTTTAAGTGAGACCGGCTCTGTGGCCTCGCGGTAAGACACTCACTCAGAGATCGGGAGGTGCGTGGTTCGATCCCCGGCCGAGTCAAACCAAGGACTTTAAAATTGGTATTAGCAGCTGATCCGCCTCGTGTCTGGCATTATAGATTTGGTGTAAAGTCTGGTCGGCCCGGTGTCAGGATAATGTGACTGGGTGTAGTGTATGCAAGCGCTACTTACATCACAGTGTGGCAGCACGCTTTCATTTGTCCCCAGCGCCTTTTCTGATATAACCTCGAAGTTAACTGGGACGTTATTAAACAAACAAACAAAACAAGCTTTGAGTGAATTCTACTGTGCCTTAAACTTCGGTGTATATATTCAACAGAAAATCTCTTTTCAAAGAATATTAGACCTCTAAATAAGTCAAGTTTTACATTGACTTTGACCTTTTTTATTTCCAAAACAATTCTCTTTTTACAGGAGAAATACGATGAGCTATATAAGATATGCACTTTTCTAAGGATAGTTTAAAGAAATAAAACTTGTTTGCTTCTTTTTTCATAATTATTGTGCACCGAGGTTTTGTTTTAAAATTCCAAATTAGGACTTTACCGGTTGTGCATCTCCTAAATGAATTTAGTACTTTCACCGAGAAAGTTTAAAAGGTTTGTTATTAAGCATGTATCATAATTGCGTAAAGCTGTTACCTTCTCTTTTTGTCTTTTTTTCTAACCCTATCTGTCTATATTTGTGATCCTCTTTCTTTACTTCTATATTTATTCAACACGATCTCATTGTATCTCACAAGAGATCCTTAGGTCTAGCACTATTGTCTCGACTTCTTGAATTTCGATAGTTTTCTCCTTTTCTCCATGACTGTCTCTATCTCTTTTTTTTACTCTCTCCTTCCTCACCTCTCTCTCTCTCTCTCTCTCTCTCTCACTCACTCTTCCTCATGCCACACCCAATGCTCGCCCACAGCCTCCAAATCTGCCCAGGACCTGACTGAAGAATCCAGAAACCGTCAGAGCTGGGAGCGCTCAAGGAGTGATTCATTCGTTGCCTCTCGACCCACCTCCATCGTTGAAGACGTGCAGGAAAAACCTGCAGAGGACGAGCAGACCTAGCGCTTCGTGAACTGAGCTAGTCTAGCTATTTACCCAGTGCAGAGAATGTAATATAGCGTTGAAAATCAAGATGGTGGAATGACGCACCCGGAAGTGTGAAGTAGAACTCTTTTGTACAATGACTCAAAGATTCACGTGAATCTTCTTCGTGTTAAACTGCGATAGACTCATTGGATAAAAGAGTTCTGCAATACTTATAATTTCGATCACGTTCCGCCTTCGTAATTTCCAATGCTTCCATTTTTTGGTTTATGGGTCAATCAAAAAAAAAAAAAAAAGAATACGCACATACGATTAAGAACGGTGGATGGGTGTCTTAAAGCGCACGTAAGGTTTTTTTTTTGTTTTGTTCTTATTACGTTGTGAGGATTAATTCATTCTTAGAAAACGACATAATTTGACTGATTTGGTTTCATAGAAAAAACTTTTCAACAATGAAATTTGATTTTTTAAAATTCTTATTCCTACTATGTCATAAAATGACCTATTTTATAATGAATATTGAGCTTGAATCCTTATCAGGGGGGGAAAGATGCCACTATCAGAGAGTATGTTTTTTAACTTTTTAAAAATACTATTAAAGAAGAAACGATGCAAGAATTAGGTTAAATGTCTTAAAAGTAATAACTTCCTATCGGCTCCTGTTAAATAACAGTATTTCCGCTAGAACGTGAACAAAAATGGCAACAGCGGAGCTCAAAGTCGACGGACTTATTTTTAAAACATGTCATTGATCGAAGACAAGTCACAAGACCCGAGAAAAGATCAATAGTTATCACGAAGAGTGACGTCTCGGAAGTATGAGTGTTGCTGTTGGTTATCGAAAAGTTGACAGAGAGCTGAAGTATTCGGAACCCGTGAACCCTATCTCAGAATAATATACATAATACAACGTACGATACAGGAGCTTGAGTCTTGCCTTTGTATGTCAGATTTATTACAGATTGTTTAGGTAATGAGATTGCCTTTGTGAAATGATGAGAACGGAAATTCCTCTCCGAATTCCCACATCCATTAAAAAAAGTTTTTAAAAAAATCAAAGGTCTTAGCATTTTCAATCGTTTACATTTTGAGTCTAATGAAACGCTGATTTGTAGATAATACTTGCGTCGAGAATATACAGAATGGCATGATGATGTACGAATGAGTAAAATGGTTCAGGGGTGGTCATGGGACACAAACGAAAAGGCTCACAAGGCCCATTAGTGCAGTACATGGTTTTGTAAAATGGCGGTATCTCCTATCATTTACAAAGATAACATGATCATCAGTATATGATGTTGTACTAAAAAAAACTCGCCTGATTAAAATAGGGCGGTATGAGGATGCTGACAAGGTTTCGTAAAAGCCAATGAAGGGCCATCGAAACTATATGTAAATATATTGCCTATCTATTTAAAATTTTTTGTTAATTAAAGACGATGAGAATTGCCATTGTTGCCAAATAAAAGCGAGCTATGGGCATGTCTATTTTATCATTATTTTACTTTCTGTCTGAGAGAGGAGGATATTTCACTTCAATAAAATTTAACTCGTTATAAAGAACTTTATTGGCGAATATGATAGCTTTTATTTCACATATCTTTAAAAAAACTAGCTTTCATTTCAGAAAAGCAGTTTGACAATATAAGATATAAGAATTATCAGTTTTAATAACGTAAAAGGAAAAAGCCAGGCAGAGATCCTTCCGAGAATGATGTAAAAATCTAATGCTGCGTATAAAGTAAGCGGCACACGTTTGCTTTCGATCGCTTTCAATGACTATGTAACCTTTATTAAAGAGAAGGACCAACCTAGTGATAAACGAGGGCATGGTTTGCAGTTTTGGTTTTAGGTACTTAGGTACTTCGAGCCTCCTGTTTCGATAAATAAGAAGGCCTTAGAATACTATGGGGGAGAGGCTGGGATGAGGCCATTATTTTGTAACACTCGATAGTAAGGACAAGAACAAGTTTCCCCACACGAACCCTTTCTTCTTCTTCTTCTTCTTCTTCTTCTTCTTCTTCTTCTTCTTCTTCTTCTTCTTCTTCTTCTTCTTCTTCTTCTAATATTCAGATTCATAATATCCCACATCACAGTTTGCGTGATTGAGCAGTGACTTTAAAACTCATGAATCAGGTAGAAGCCCACACTTGTTTCCAAAAGAGAGCGGTGCGATTGATAACTATTTTAGCCATTGGACAAACAATACAGTTACATGAAAACAGTTGTGCTTTTATCAGATATGCCCCCCCGTGATCTGCAATCTCTAATCTATCAAATGGGTGACTGATATCATCCGTTGATCGATTTAGATAACTACTTTTAGGGAGAATCTGGAAAGTGGACTAAAAATTAAAACATATGATAAGCATTGAGTGGAAAATGTTAGAATGTTAGAGAGTGGCATTACATGGGAAGTGAGGCACCAAAAAGGTTTATCGTTAAAATAAAAGTGAGAGAGAGAGAGAGAGAGAGAGAGAGAGAGAGAGAGAGATATGTGGGCTTGACTAAAGAGCTAGAAGAAGATGGCTACATGGTTAAGATAATGTCATGTCAATACTCGTAAAGATCTGCGCCAGAGAATTTGCTGGGTCATCAACCCACGATCTTCTAAGCAAACTCTCAATCAGCGGCAACAAACGAATCAAAGCCTTGAAACTACTAATAGTAATACTACTAGCTGAAACATCAGAAACAGTTCCCACTGGATATGGAGCAATAGAATTAAGCAGTTGCCTCATAATGAGTAAAAATGCTCCAATCCTAGGAGTTCAGTTAGCTGAAGCGGTATAACTATAAGACGGGACTAGTATTATCCCAAAGCAGGCAACAAGGGTAAAAAGGTAACGGGAAGGAATCTGGAGCCATGACAGACCTCCTTAGAGAGTATCAGATATTTAAAAGCCAAACACTTGCTATGAGAGGGGGCGGGAGTGGGGAAAGAGGGGGGAGGGTCTTCTCAGAAGACTTCCTGCCATGAGTATTTACTACTTCAAGAATATGAAATTAGCAGTGGATTGAAGATTTATTAAAATGGCCGGAAAACGCTCGCTTATGCTATGATTATATCCTTCAACTTATATTGTATGGCCTCTTCACCCACAGCCTTGCCACAAGAATTAACATAGCTTGTTATACAACGTCGTCTCTACTTTAAACAGAAGTTACATGGTCAAGGTCTTTGCTAAGTTTCAGTGACTTTTTAAAAATTACCAAACTGCACCAAAGACGACCATTAAACCCAGAGGCACACCAGCACTTAGCTATATGCAACGAACACAAAGAATAAACGCTAATATTTTAAAGTATCCATCATATAAGCCACAATTTTACAAATTAGAAAAAAAAAATCAGTAGTGGAAGCAGCCACTGCACAATCAGCGATGATTGCTAGATCAAAGATATGAAATTAGTAGTTGATTGAAGAAGGTTTGCTAAAATGGCCGAAAAATGCTTCTTTAACTTTAAGTTAATATTTGAACCCTCGACTTACGTAAAAGCTTCGTCACCCACAGCTTCGCCAGTCAAAGAAACATAGGTTATGCCATGTCGCCCATTTACTAAGTTTCTTAAAACAGTAGTTTCATAGTTGTACATCTTCTCGCATTAGCTGGCATAGGATAGGATACTAGTACGAACAAAATGTCACCTTTAGTAGAGACTTGCACACCATTTCGGCCTCGTGACGAAGGACGGTCCGATATGGACTGGGCATGTGTGAAGTGCTACCTCGCGCATCATTGGAGCGGAGGGTAGCAAACTTAACATTATTGACACAATAAAAAGCGTGAGACCGAAGATGGAATGTACGCAAAAATGCTAACAAAATGAAATTTAAGATAAAAAGAAATTTAGAAAATGGCAACTTTGAATTAAGACAGTTAAGGAAACCACTACTAATCAACTGGATCCTTTTTGTAGACTTTGAACAATGGCACAGGGGGAAAAGGTAGTTTTAAAGTGAAAGTCTTTGCTTAACCTCTCTGGGTGACTTGCTAGAAAAATCCAAACTGCTCCGAAGGCAACCATTGAATCCGGAAGGACACCAACAGTCAATACAACAATTATAACATTTTAACGTATGTATTGTATTATAAGTTCAGAACTATTTTATAAATTATAAGAAAAAAATCAATAGTAGGGGCAGCCATTGTGCTGTCAGTAATGGTTGCCAGAGTGTAAATATGCTTGCTTAGGCTGAGTTTCGCATTTTCGACTTATTTTGCAGTACTGTCGTCACCCGCCGCCTTTCCACTTCCAGTCAAAAAAACACACAGAGCTCTTATGCTATGTCGCCATTATGGTTCTTAAAACAGAAGTTTCATAGCGACCGTCTTTGCTTACCCTCTCTAAGTGACTTGCTAAGATCCAAACCAGACTTCATAACTTAAACGGGAAGATAAAAAAAATGTTAATTTAAGGTATGAACGGTTGAAGGGTGCCGAAGCTTCTATAAGCCACCGACAAAATGACCTATCTGCATTTGTCATGAAGAAGTAGTGTGCTTTTAAAGGTTACCAAGCAGAAAATGTTTAAAAAAACTAATTTGCCTAGTTTTGAAAAAAAAATCTCCTTTTGGTGTATCTTAATGCATCTCGTGGAATGAATATCTACCATGACAATAGATTTTAGGCACCACGGACCCGCTCAGGAGGACGAAGCCCATAGTGGAGGGAATCCAAGACGGCTGATGGGCTAGCGGGATCCGTCAGCCAATCGNNCCCCCCCCCCCCCCCGCTACCCATGGGTGTTATTACGTCATACGTTATCGTCGTTGGCGCTCAAGGTCTCTCATGATAAATCGATCCAGTGGGTTGTATCACAAGACCGATAAGATCCCTAACCTTTGTCCATCAAAGGTTCAAATGTAGATGAAAAAAATATATAAATAGCGAGGTAGGCCTATAGCATTGTTATGTAAAGCCCAGATTTAAATACTTTCAACATCAACAATAGATAGGAATACTTTTATATAAGCTGATGTTTTATTTTTCTGGTCTTTGGAGGATATTGTAAGGTCTATCATCGCCTTGTCTCCTAGGGGGTAGTAACATAACCAGAAAAAAAGTTACTAAGAGTAAGATGCTTTAAGTTAGTATAATTTAGTATTCTTTTTCAAGGATCCCCTAGAAATCAAACCTGACTCAAATCACAATAGGTACTTTATTATATAGGGACCGGCATTTCTAAACAACTGGAATCCAAACTTATGCAACTGAGGTAAGTTTTATTAAAATATATAACAATGTGTTGAAACATTTCTTTCATTTTTACTCATCGGTCAAGTGAGTATACATTTGCATACCAGTAGTTCATTAACCATTCGCTCAACAACGGATTTTGTCCATGTAACTTAATTTCAAACAATACATACAGTCATTCTAAGAGCCTGGTGCTTTATTCTTGTTAATCGATTGTTTGTCTGGACACCGATCTCTTTACCTTGTTTCATTCTCTGTCTGTCTGTCTGTCCTTTTAAAGAACTTGTTTGGTTTTCTTTAATAACAGTTTTTGGTAATAACGATGTCGGCCTAATGCTTTCGAAAAAAAAATAATGTTTTGCGTTTGTTAGGCAAATTGGTTTTTTGTTCTCTAGTAAATTTTTGGACAATTCTTTACCCTCATGTAGTAAGGCAAAGGTGCCTTGTCTTTGCGTAAGATAAAGCTTATTTATTTACTTGACTATAGAAGAATGCTTTTACAAATTTATCTTTCTCTTCCGACAAGAATACTTTATAAAACTGACCTGGAATGCTGTTAGATCCAGGAGCTGATACATTCTTCATTGACGTTAAATTTGCCAATATTTTTTTCTATCGTAAATTCTGTAACACCTCTTTGTCGTTGACTGAGTTGTTGGAAACTTAGAGTCTCTGTAAGGTTTTTGAATGATAATGTAAATAGTTTGGACTATATTTCTTGCATCCAGGGAAAATGAGTCGGATGTCGGAATTTTCAGCTTCAAGGGCATTGCTGATTTAAACAAGTCATTTTTTAAGCTCTCCAACGTCAAAAAAAAAAATAGAACTGTCACTCTATTTTGTGGAAAGATATTAAAAAAAATTTTGTTCATTTCAAACATCTAAAAAACCCTCGAATATCCGACTTCTAACTCATTCGCACTGGATTCCGAGACATATACATTTGGCGTATAAGTCAGCACGCATATCTCGTTTTAATTTCCTTATTGAATTATCACTACCGCTTGCCAACTCAACTGAAAGTCAAACAACTTGCTACATAATATAAATTGGTATTAACTCCCAGCTGCTTCCAAAGTAAACAGCTTTTCTCTTTTTTTTTCAGGTAATCAGATCGGCGCTGAGCTTTCTCTCTCTCACACAGCCTTACCTGCATTGACTTACCAGGCTTCAAATGTAGTCGTGATTCTATCCATATTATCTTTTCAGGGAAAAAAGTATCCAAGTTTGCGAATAGCTTAGAAGAAATAAGTTAAAGAAAAGACTGCAGAGTAAGATCCCGGGTAGACTTGCAAAATTGTCTGCTCCAGAAAGACTTGAGACTTTGTATCTGTTCCAGACGTTGCTTTAACAGACACAATGGAAATTTCACGTTTTATGCTTGGACTGGTTGTCCTCAGCGGCTTGCTAGGTCTTGGGAGATCTCAGCTGAAATACGATAACCACATTGCAATGTTGAATCAACTTCCTACCATTGCTCGTACACAGGACTTGATGGCAAAAATTCTAATGAGCAATTTGGAACACGTGGACAAACACAATTTTCTATCTGTACTGGGCAAAAATTTTGAGATACAGAAAATCCACCCCCACAACGAAAGCAATTCGGATCTCAAGTATAAGAGTGAAATGGCTCTTCAGAGCTCTGCTGCTGCCGCTGCTGACATGGCTCGAAACACGTTCGTCGGCAACGATATAGGGCCGGAATGTATGGCTGATATGTTAGCTTACATTCAACACATCAAGTTGAACCTATCGGCCGGGGCGGAGTGGGCGCTGCGCATGGCAGACGCCACAGGAAAACCCGGAGCTGGACTTCTTTCCGGAAGTTTCACTTTTATAGGCGACTTTGATGAATGCAGAGCGGTCACTGCTAAATATAAATCAGTGTTTCCAGTTGCTAAGGAAAGACAGTTCTTAGGCCAGTACTGCGTGGGGCAATACAGCATAAACCTACACCCAATCCCTAAAGATGGATTCAATCACAAATGGGCTGTCTGTATACCGGACTCCTGTTCTGAAAAAGACGCTTTGCAAATCTCTAACCTAGCTCTAAAGCGCTACAAAATTACCCAGTTAGCGTTTGAAACTATGACCTGCAACATTCGACACTTCCCGTGGACTCCGCGAGCTATCGGTATGTTCACGTTGGTCGGTGTGATCGTATTTCTAGTGGTAATAGGAACAGTCCTAGACATAATGTTGGTTCAGGTCCCAAAATGGCGACAAAGCAAAGACAAGAGTGAGGATTCAGATAAAGAGATGAATAGAGATTGGACAGCCAGACCAATTATAAGACCCATAGAGGACGAAATGTTTCGGGTCAACAGTGACACAGAGTCATTATCTGTAAACAGGAACCCTGCACCAACAAAGGTAGAAGGTCAACCAGATAGGCAGTCCTTGGCTGTGAGAATCTTCATGGCTTTCTCTATCTACACCAATGCTGAGAAACTGCTCAACTTCAAACAACCGCCCGGAACGCTAACTTGTTTAAACGGGCTACGGGTCATCAGTATCAACTGGGTGATTCTCGGTCATACTTGCCTCTTTATGTTTACAGCAGCAAACAACGTAGGTGCCTTTGCCCAGAAAGCGCTAAAACGGTATTCATTTCAAGTAGTCATAAATGCAACATTTTCAGTAGACACATTTTTCGTTATGAGCGGCCTACTCCTTACTTACGCAACCTTGAATCAAATGAAGAAAACCAGAGGTAAAGTTAACTGGTTGAAATTTTACGTTCACCGCTACCTGCGCCTGACGCCAGTGTACATGATCACTTTTGGGATTTACTTAGCCTGCATCCCCTACCTTGTTGACGGGCCTCTACTGCCACAGAGAGACGGGTTTGAGCAAGATCCCAACTGCCAGCACAACTGGTGGGGTAATCTACTTTACGTCCAGAATCTGGTCAAGTTCAAGCCGCATTACTGTGGCAGTTGGGCTTGGTATCTGGCCGTCGACATGCAGTTTTACGCCGTAAGTCCACTGTTACTCATTCCGTTGTATCACCGGCCAAGGCTGGGCTATCTCGTCGCTGTTTTGTTTTTTCTGATGACCACCGTAACGCCGATTGTTTTGGTTGTGACCCGACACTACCCCGCTGGCAGAGCACACCTGGTCGGCAACCCCAAGAAGCTGGGCGATGAAAACTACGATATCTACATCTCGCCGTACTGCCGCATGGGATCCTACCTTGTCGGCGTGATGACTGGGTTCGTCATGCACCGCGTCAAGGATCAAACTGTCAGGATGCACCGGGCAGTGGTGGTCGCTGGTTGGGCTGCCTCTATAGTCGTTGGCGTGCTAATTGTGTACGGTCTGAAGGACTACTACACTGGCCCAGGCATGACCATCCAGTTGGCGGCTTTCTACACGGCCTTTGCGCGAATCGCCTGGGGGCTGGCAGTGGCCTGGGTCATCTTCACCTGCCACCACGGATACGGCGGACTAATCAACTCTTTCCTGTCTTGGACCATCTGGACACCATTGGCTAGGCTGACCTATGTGGTCTACCTTATCCACATGATTCTCCTCTTCGTGTTGGGCTCTACTTCGAGGGCAGCCATATCAATGGACGACTGGTCCATCGTGCACTTGTATCTCGTTGCGATGATGGCGAGCTACTCTTTGGCGGTGGTTATTTCTCTATTCTTTGAGGCCCCAGGACTTGCCTTGGAGAGAGTGCTTTTGCCTAAGAAAAGGCAGTAAAAAAGAACTTTTAAGTTTGATTTTGAATTCCTGATTTATTATGCGAAGTAATGTGAAGACTTGGGTCATTTTGTCTAAGGTTTTATATAGTGCTACATTGACAAAAGAAAAAAATTAACGTTTTTTCTGCTTCATAAAAAACTACTTTTGATATAGAAAATAAAATATCAAAGCAGGCAGGAAGATTCCTAGATTCGAAAGCGTAAAATATATATCGTAAACTGCTAACAGTGCAGACGTAAACTGAAGCATATTTGCACACATGTTTTGTTGAATAGAGCATTTTTCGTTTATAAACTGAACAAAGTTTACAATGATACGGAGTCAACCCGAGCTCGGAACTGAAAGCACTAAACGTCCATGTAAAACAGCTTTGTTTCGGAAGTACTAACAAAATTTTGATGATTTCGATGGCCTGTGACAACCCAATAACTACGTTTTTAACTCAGGAGGTCAGTTATAGGGTCGTTAAAAATCAGGAGGTCAGGACTCAAATGTTTAAAACATACGACACAAGGAGAATATCAATCGAATATTTTACTGCTGTTACTGGCGCAACATTTACTATGAGCGCGATCCATTCCAAAAAAAAACAACATCGGCACAGGAAACCACTACATATCAGTTTCAGTAAACCAGCGGCTTATACAGGTCACATGTAACAGGTTTACGTTAGACTTCTATGGTGGGTAATCGGAACAATTAGCCTTATATTTAGGACACATTGTACAGACTTCGAAAAAATGGTATCAATCATAGTTGCGCCCGCTTCATAACTTAGTTTATTGAATTCTGTAGAATCTAGGTGACATCTAGATGTAAACTCTAGATGAAGTTTCAAAGAATTTGATTTAGATATAGATGTCAACCCAGGTGAACTAGGATGAAAGAGCTAGATCTAGGGGATATTATTGTGAGTAGGTCTACATCTGGCCTATGTTTTGGGCGCCATTTTTCTTCCATAGGCTCTGTCTCTCATGTTTTTCGTTTTACCTTAGGGCGGCCTAGTTCTGCATGTCAAGTTCACTTCC
The DNA here is from genome assembly GCA_019649035.1 of Elysia marginata. Taxonomy (NCBI): domain Eukaryota; kingdom Metazoa; phylum Mollusca; class Gastropoda; family Plakobranchidae; genus Elysia; species Elysia marginata. The sequence goes on along the minus strand of BMAT01005716.1, from coordinate 42,957 downwards.
ATTTTTGAAAATGAAGGCTATTTTTAAACTTATTTACTGCGGTGTGGCAGAGCACAGCAACACTCTAAAGGCATTACTTAAGTTTTAACTGTATCTTTTAAAATTCGGCAAAAAAGGCTACAAAAATAAGAATAGGCCCTTAATGCATTGGACTGTTTGCCAAGATAAACGACTATGCTTCTTGTATAAATCCTTATTTTTAAGGGATTTTTTGCCTATTATAATACATGTGCATTACGATCGGTGGTAAGACATCAAAGTGTTTCAAGTTTTTGCTACAAAAGTATTGTTGTTTAAGATTGTATTCTGTGATTATTAAAAAAAGTAATCAGAGTTTCACCATTTATTCAGTTCATTACAGTACAGAGTTCGAGCAAAATTAATTTTCTTTACCTAGATTTCAAAGTCGATGAAACACAAATAATTTCAAAATAAAATACTATTTTTCTCCCTCACTATAATTTATCTTATGTGACGCATAGTAAATTCATGACAGGTCATTGGATAATAATTATTAAGTAGATGTGCTCTTGATGTTGAAATACAGCTGACGAATAAAAAAAGTTATTTTCGGATGTTTCTGTTAATGTAGTTACATTGTTTTATTACCTCCATGACCTCTTATTCAGAAGAAACAACAACATTAAAACATAATTATTCCTAGTTAAAAATAGCCAACTAAAGAAAACAGGCTAAAGAGAAGAAAGTTTAATGATTGTCGATGGTTGGTCAGCAAAGAGCTTGTTTTGTTTATTGACTGTGTAATATGTGTATTTAGTTGTTTTACAATTTCACTTATAATGTTTGTATAAAATAAGCCGAGGCCTACACTTGGTAAGAGGTACAAAAAAGAAGCCTCGGTTTCTATACGCAAATCTATTTTACCGCCCCAAGTCTTCGTAGATTTAGATCTCTTTTCTTTGATTTTGAACGTCTGTATCTATCAGCCTATTTTCTACTGTTCCGTCCCTTTCTCTGTCTCTCTCTTTCTATCTGTTTATCCCTGTCTGTCTCTATCAATCTCTCTCTCCTTCTCTGTCTCTCTCTCTCTTTAATAGGAGAAAATATAATGGACAAAGCATTTGGAGTACATGTATACAATGGACCTAATGATTGAAGTATAAGATTTATGGTATGCGATTAGCAGTGCATTGGAGTAGCTATAAGATAATATGGCCGAAAGCTGCCTATCCATGTCGCCGCTACGCTTCTTAGAACAAAATTATTGAACCAGACTACCTTTTTTCTGCAGCTATTGTTCAATTTCGCCAAGCATAAAACATCAAGGCTTCAACAATACTTAACCTTTCAACATAAACTTGACGTTTAATTGCGTAGTTTCGGCTGTAGGTCATCTTCACTTTTTTAGAGTTCTGTAGAAGACGCAATGACTGCTCTCTAAGAAGATTTGTTTATAATGAATTTACATCTACCATCCGTATCGTGATGCCCATATTTAGCCTAGAGACCTCAAATCATTATAGGCTATCCTGAAAGAAAATAACGATAAGCGGTGGAATTAGGCCAGTATCGCACTACGACAAAACCGCCTTGGGGCAAGTCTGTCATGCCTCGCGCTAAATTTTTCCTGCGCACAACCTCACTGTGACAACCCCAGAGGACGAGCTCCATGCACCTACGTAATTAGAACTGGTGTGCGCGATCGCACGACATTGCATTCGCCAAGATAGATGTTTGCGCTTTGTTATTTCGTGCTAGAAAAAAAACGTCTTGCAATGAACGTCTCTGTTGCAATATCCCTGCCCGATTTATCGTGCAGAAGAGTTTCATATCAATGGCACGAATAAATCTTTCACCCCAATTTGGATCAGCATCTGTAGTGGGACAGAATAGAAAGTTCTAGGAAATTGCAAAGAGATAAGTTGGGAAAGAACGTTCACCTCTGAGTGACTTAAATGCAATAACTGAAGGAACAGAACAAAAAAATAATGCTTTGCACAACCCTCCGTAAGAAATTTCAAAGGTGTTGACAAGAGGCGCTATCAAGTGGGACCGGGACAGTTGCGTCCCATCGAATTTGCACTAAATCAAAAATTGCTTGGGACACGGTGCGACAGAACTGTCCTGTCCCACTCAGTGCGGTAGCACTCTATACAACTCCTGTGTTTCGGACCCGTGACAGGACTGTCGAACCGCAGTGCGTTACTGGCCTTTATACGCGGCTATTTAACAAATGAGCACTGAGCACTTTTGCTTACGTCCTAAGACCTTTCTAATATCCTTTCTCTACTCTCATCCTCTCTTCTCTTTAACCAGCGATGTGACCTAGTTTGAACTTTATATCTAGATCTAGATCTAATCTAGACCTACACGCAAACCTTTTTTTTTTAAATCTAGATCTAGATTTAAATGTAAGCCTTTTTATTTTGGTAATCTAACTTTCACTTATGAAAAATACTTTTTTGAAATTCTTTAATAAAGAAGATAACAAACAACATAGATCTATAGATTTCTCATACAGTTCTAGTGCTGGTTTTAGCTCTACATTATGATATAGATCGACACTGAAGCTCATGAGTATAGTGGTTAAGTTTTTTTCTACTTTGAGATAAATTTATACCCTGTGTTGTGCCATGTTCAGACTTCCCTGACCTGGTTAAGGCTGATAGAAATTAACAGGAGCTTTATGATGTTTTTTTCACACAATATTAATATCTACATAGCTTGTGGCCTCATTTGACATACCAATTTAGCTTTAAAACTCCACTAAAAGTATTTAATCGCTGATAGCTCTTTATTCAAAGCTATCTATTATTTGTTTTGATCTAGTTATCAAATCTGACCAATTTAAAAAAACGAGATAGAAACTGCTTATCATACAATCGTTCGATAGCCTAAACGATTATCAGTTTTGAAGTTACCCATCTGGTACTGAAAGTGGCCTAGCACCAATAGTGTCAGACTGATAACACTACTAGATAATCAACTTCTATCAATCTAACAACAAAAATGCGTGACGCAAAATGACATTAAATACAAATAAAGGCCTTGCAGCATGTCACGTGATGCCCACAACACGGCTGCGATGAAAAATTGAATAGGACAAATCTGAGCATGAGAAATACATTGCACGGGCTTAGAGTCAAAAGGGTTTATCTTCAAAGGATTTAAGTCGGACATGAAACCCTTTGACTCTTACCAAGCGAATTTTTCTCGCGACGAGTCAAAATGAGTCGGATATAGGGAGTCCTAGTTTTAGGAAACACCGTTTAAAATTCTATTGTTTCATCTTTTTCTTTATTGTTTTTAAAGTAAAATGAGTTCTATTATCTTTCCCAAAATATATAATTTATAGAGTTCTGAAAATAGTAACGTTTTGGATGTTCAGAAAAATGCTTTGTTTAAATGAATAACGCTTTGGTTGCCCTATAATTATTATGAAAATTGCGACATCTAGCTCATATGAGCTCGTTGCAAGAGAATTAATGTAGACGTTGATTTGAAAAGAAAAGTAAAAGACAGCAATTGGGAATGAGATTAAAGTGCGAGTTATCGTTCCTGTTTGAAAACTTTCTCTTTGAAGTCCATTGCTTGCGGCCAAACACGCTAATTTTGTGCTCTGTTCTCATTCCCAAGAGACAAACTGCACTAAATATGTACAATAAATATGCAAAACATGTCTGGATACCAATAAACAGCCTTTACGATAATGCACAACCTGATACAATGTGCATTGCTGTTTTTACTGTTTTTGGCAAGTCGCCATCCTGGTGTAATGGCGAAATAAGGTCGATGCTATATTCCCACTAGACCTATGACACATAAAAGATAAATAGGCTAAGAGATAAAGAAAGATTAGAAGATAAAATAGAAGACTAACATCAGAATAGTCTCCTGAGCACTCGCAAACTTACCTCGCTCACGAGACCAATTTGAAGTTCTTCAAAAAGTTGGCCTCAGTCATTAGTTAAACTAGTTTGCCACAGCTTTCCACCCTCTTTCGTGATATGTGTATGGCGCATATAATTAACATAATAATTTGTGATGCGTTGAGGTCTAGTGGTAGGCACTCGGCTTTCGGAACTCGAGGTCCAGTGGTCGAGTCCTACTTTCTGCAGGTCGACGTATAGTCCTTAAGAAAGTCTATTTACACACATTTTTAGCCGCACTCACGCATAAAAATGAGTACGCAACTCTGGGCATTGAAAGATCTTGTCAGCATGCTATAGTGAAGCGCTTTAAATTAATAGCTGTTGTTCTGTGAGTTCAGAAGATTATTTGCTTGTTATAATCTGTGTGGGAACCCAATGAAATCACAAAGTATTTAGTGGATTAAACGCTGTATAAAACACTCTTCCCCTTTATTTTAAAGAGCAGATCGACACTCCTCCGACAAACTCCATAATACGATTTGGCTTAAAGAAAGAAGTGCCTAAAACGGTCTGTCTCTGATTTAACATTTTAAAGGTATCAAATATGCAGCGGGGAGAAGTAGGCTTTTAAGTTGAAATGTCGAAAATGTCTGCTTTTAGTATGATTTGAACCTTCGACTCATAGTAACGTCGGCATCCACGGCCTTGCCAGGTTTGGTAAGGAAATTAGACTCGTTGCAACACTCCAGTTGCATGCGGTGATTATTTAGAGTGTAAATCTACTTCGTTGAAACACTCTTGGTTTACGCTCTAACTGCACATTTTCCATGCGGTAGTTAGAAACGCGTAAACATAAAAATCTGATGCGCAAAAAATACACACAAAAAGGACCCATCATGTAAACTCTGCCTTAGGTAAACATAGCCTATACCATGTCGCCACTATGCTTCTTAAAAGTTTTATGACTATGGTCCTTGCTTAGCCTCTCCAAATCGTACCACTGAAATCTGACGCGCACCAAACAAACACAGAAAACAAACGGTAACATCTAGCGAATATTATTATAAATCATAAATGTAGAGATGTGGATCTTCCCTCATTACTTAACAAGTCGTTTAGAGAGGCGAAGCAAGGACCTTTGCCATGGAACTTCTTTTTCAGAGAAGCGTTGTGGCAACGTCGCACAAGCTATGTTTCTCTAAATGGCAAGGCGGTGGATGCCAACGAAGTTTCGAGTCGTACTGACGGCAGACATATATCGAACATTTCCACTTGAAGCGTACTTCTCTCCGCTGGTAATTTCGTACCTTAGAAATCTTAAAATAGAGAGAAACAGACAGGCTGAGGGATTCGGAGAGAAAAAAGAGACGGGTTAATAGAAATATCGAAGACAAAGAGATATAGAAAAATTAAAAATAACTATATAAAAGACCAGATATGTAAAGTGATTAGTTTATAGATAGAAGGTAGATGGGGAGAGTGAGAGAAAGAGAGATACACAAAGAGAGACAGAAAGAGAACGGGAGACATAAAGCGAAAAACTATTGAAACATATATACAGACCGACACAGTGAGAATCTCTGAGTGTTTTAGAAATATAGGTAGGCGGTGAAGGATAGTGCACGTGACAGACAAAACATTCAACTCTCGTACTATACGTCAATTTCACCCCCCCCCTTTCCCAAATGCGCTTTTAAGAATAGACTTAGAATTTCCGGAGTGGTTTAAAGAATCCTTGCAAAGATTTCGACGTAAATAAGTTAAATGCCGTAGTGCCTCTTGATAAGCAACATTATATGTAAGAGCATAAGTACCTTTC
>BMAT01005701.1:24780-38415 GCA_019649035.1 Elysia marginata | reverse complement strand
AGTCAAAAGTGCAAGTTTCTAGAACTTGCTCCATTTTCAGTTTCTCTGCTTCCGCCCCCCCCCCTCCTCCCGTCCTCCCCTTTGATTAGCACTCGTGTTAGATACTCCTTAACACTAGCAGTGTGGTCTTACTGTGTTAGTTAATAGAAGAGTGTGCGATTCCCTTAGCCGATACTTCAATTTAAGTGAACTCAACAAGTAAAATACTGAGACCTGTGGCTATATCTTGTGAGTTAAGAAAGATTGGTATATAGCTCCTAATGAAAGCGCTTTAATTATGATCCATGACAGACAATGAACAAACAATTTACCTTTTCATTTTACTAAAAACAAAAACAAAAATTAACTCTAAAACCATCACAGTCATAAAAATTTTGTGTCATATTTTTTCCATAGTGTGAGTTCTGAGAAAAGAGTTTTCTGTTTATAGGGTCAATCTCATCGACCCTTTACACCCCAAGGGTTAAAGCACCACTTTAAAGGACTTAAAATATTTTACTGCCTATGGCTGGGTACTCATTAAACGCCTGAATAAGGCGATGAAACATTATAAAAAAGAGACTTTCTCAAATGTTACACACCAAGCTGCCAAGCCAGGGCTCGAACCCCGCACCTCTCAGTGCGCAGGTGGAGTGTCTACCACTAGACCACGAAACCACAACACTCGTTTCTCTATACGACTTCGTGCATAGAACGAAGGCATTAGATTCGCGAGATACCAGTCGTAGTAGTAAAGGTCCTAGTCTTTTTGTTTTTGATCTTATGCTCCAGCTTTCTACCGACTTTTTAATTTAGCTAAATATTAGAATTTTATGAGGGAACCAAGTCAATTTAAAACAGATGCTGCTCTTCTTTTTTTATAATATCATTTCAAAATCGAATATCTTGATCAGGACTTAAGGAGTTTTACTTAGTTTTGATCTCTCAGCTATCTTAGCTCTAACAGAGTCGGGCAATACTATTATGTATGCGATGCCAATCAAAGTGCCTTTTTGTATAGAACAAAGCGGGAAGGGTGGGGGAATGCTTCGGACGAAAGTTAATAGAATAGAAAAGGAGTTTTTGTTGTGTGTAGACCTGGCAGTTTTAACATCAGAAGTAGTCAAGTCTGTTCAAGTCTTGTCTGGCATAGTGTAAGTCCAGACAACAGAAGGAGGACAGTAGAGCATTTCCGATTCTGTTACATCTTCGTCAAGGCTGGAATGAGGATACCATAAACGGCCGAACATCAATAGTATTGACTCGTAAATCAATAAAGAGAGAGGGGCTAGACAGATACATGATGAGCTAGCCCTTACCAAGGCTATCTCTGTTGTGGTATCGCCAGTTTTTGTGCACCGAGCGAACCGATGCTCGCTCTTCCCCTCTTTAGACTAAATCATAATCCGTTATTATACAGAATATGAATGGAGCAGAAGGGGCAGAAAAGCCTTTCAGGTCATCAAAAGAGGGAAAGTCATCCATCTTGAATTATATCAAACCAAAGACGCTAGGCACTAACGCATCCAAATCTCAACTACTTTTATTATATTCTTCTGCAGTTTTTACACATTTTTAGAACCAAATCCCCCCCCCCCCGCCCTTCCTGCGGCTCAAGAATGCAAAAAGGTGTATTATCACTAAGAAGAGATACAAGAAAGACGGCGAAATGAGATTATGAATAAAAAGTTTATTCTATTGTATTCTACATACTCAAACTAGACCTGACTCGTTCAATACAAGTAAGTTGGAGGATAACGAGAATTAAGAAAACACTAAGGTCTGACAAAAGGGAAGACTACATAATTTCATTGGAATATATCAATTACACACATTGCATTGATATAAGTCCATTTCAAGGGTAAGCAAAATGATAACATACTATGATACAGGCAGCAGGTAATCCACGATTTATAGCGAACCTGTAAAACTTTTGTTTACATAGTATCCAAGATGGCGGCAGGAAGAACACTCAAGCGACCCTGATTTCCCTTCTGTCTCAATCCATTTTTCTATAACGTTAGTGTGTAGCTTCCCTTGTTAAAATCCCCTCAAACACTCGCCATTGTCGATCAGGGTGCAGTAGCTAGAGCAAGGTGAGAGAGTCTAAAACACCACTGAAGGTCACACTCTACACTCTGCTCATCGGGCTGGTTGGTTGGTTGTTTGAATTTTAACGTCTCTTTTCAACTTCAAGGTTATATCAGAGACGGCGCTTGGGACAATTGAAAGCGTGCTGCCACACTGTGATGTAAGGAGCGCTGCATACACCACACCCAGTCACATTATCCTGACACCGGGCCGACCAGACGTAGCACTAAATCCATAATGCCAGACACCAGGCGGATGAGCTACTAATACCAATTTTAAAGTCCTTGGTTTGACTCGGCCAGGGATCGAACTCGTACCTCCAGATCTCTGAGCGAGTGTCTTTACCGCTAGGCCCCAGAGCCGGTGCTCATCGGGCACCAGTGTCCGGTAGCTTTGAAAGCTTAGGAGACACATTTGAGAAAAAAGTGTCTTTAGATTTGAAGTTTTTTTTTGTACTTCATACTAAACATCTTGTTGAAAAAAAAATAATGCTAAAAATTTATCAGCACTTCTGTTTGCTGTAAGACTTGAGCTCATTCAGCCGGTGGGCACTGGTGACCATCGTGTCTTCATTGAGTTAAACACGGCACAACCGTACTGCAATCTTGTCTGCTTAGTCTTTTGTATGGAAAGCCAAACGTAAAGAGTCCCATACCCGAAATGACCGTCGAGTCACTGCGATATACGGGCTCATCGTTCCTTGCACTTAGCGTCTTTAGCCAAACCTAGATTGAAGGCGCCTTCTCGTGTCTCAAATCTCATGAAAACAGAAGCCGGAAAGGAGCACACTCTGAATAAACTTATATGTAATAACTGAGACTTTCTAGCGTACATTGACCATTTAGACCTGGCCTTGCCTAGAGAAGCCCCACACACACTCTGGGCTCGGTGGACACTGGGCACACACACACTCTGGGCTCGGTGGACACTGGGCACACACACACTGACCTTGGCTTGAAATCAAGTCCAGCAACAATCTGACCTTACAGGACGCAAACTCAAGTGTTTTGATAAAGCAAAGAATGTAACACGACTGGTTATAATGATATCAGAAACATATACAACAAATCTCAGACCTACTGTCGATTGTTCTTGTATTTCAATGCTTTTTCTGTTGTTGCTGTTGCAGCTGCTACTAGTAATAGTGGCATTGCTACAATTACTACTGTCATACTACTACTACTACTACTACTACTACACACACTCTCTTGACTTATATTAATTAACTTAATTGACTTGCTTATCTACACAGCTCTACTGCGACTCCTGTTTAATTTACTACTACTACTACTACTACTACTACTACTACTACTACTACTACTACTACTACTACTACAACTACTACTACTTTTACTACAACAACTACTACTATTATCACCACTACTACATCTACTTCTACTACTACTACTACTACTACTACTACTACTTTTACTACTACTATACAACTACTAATACTTCTACTACTACTTTTACTACTACTATACAACTACTACTACTTCTACTACTACTTTTACTACTACTACTACTACTACTCCTACTACCTATACAACTACATATAATTATATTATCATTGGAACCAATCTTGATATCTTCTTCATAATATTCACAACAACCGAGCTAAGCATGCCCTTTACTAGAAGATGATCTACTATGCATATTCTTCTAGCCCATGCTAAGATGGTTGTAATTCTACACACCGTCTTAAGTAACAAGATCGCTGACACTGGGTATAATCCAATGAAAAAAGGCAATAAACTTTGATAGCTATAACTAAGGATTTTAATATATGGTAAGGGGAAAATTTACTTCACAATCTAAGATAGTGAAAACCTTAAGGGAAAAATTACTGTTGTTTTTTTCACATTTTACAAACAGCGAACAAGATAGCCAATACTTTGTTTGCATTTTTAAAAATCAAGAAACCGATATGATAGTTTTAAGATGATGTTCACATGCTTTGCTTTAGTTTATTTTTATTTCAGTCGTTTCGGACAGAACATGATTGCTAACACTTAATGAGTTTAGAGAGTTATTTCATTATTCCGTTATAAACTCTGGTCTGAAGTCTTAATTTATTAAATTCATAAGAAAAACTAGCTGTTCTTTTTACGCTCAGATTTTAATGAGTACAATTCAGATTTTAATTGATGTGTTGATTTAGGTGGAGGAAAGTTAATCATCGAAGATTGTTAGAAGTTAATCAGCACTTTAATATTTGGATATTTTCTTTTAAAGTATAGAAAGAAAGAAAACGAGAGAGAGAGAGAGAGAGAGAGAGAGAGAGAGAGAGACGGACACAGAATGAAAGAGAGAGAGGAGGGAGAAAGAGAGAAAGAGAGACGGACATAAAAAGAAAGAGAGAAAGAGGGAGAGAGAGTGAGAGAGATAGCGAAAGAGAGAGAGAAGGAGAAAGAGGGAAATAGATAGAGAAAGAGAGATTGATAGAGAGAGAGTCAGTCAGTCAGAGCGGGAGAGACATGTAAGGAGGAGAGTGTGTGTGAGAACGACAGAAAGTAAATGACAAAAGTGTTTTAGAGGGAGGGAATAAAAAGAAAAGGAGAGAACGAGGAGGACAATAAATTGCGAGAAGACAACATAAAGTAACAAGTTAAACTTGGAGACTGATTCAACGTTTGTGAAGCAAGGTTAGGAAAAGTTGTAAGCTGAACTAGAGAGTCCCTCTTTGTTTTCTCCATTATAAGACAACCTGAGTGGTTTATCTAGAGTGTTGCATGTATCATTAGTCATAGCAGAGCTTTTGCTATTTGCCGCTCTACATCTCCATATGTAGAGTTTCAGAGATTTTCACTATCCTCACTGAGCGAGCGCTAGTCAAAAAGTTCGTGTTGGTCGGATCGGTCGCAGTTCTAGCTTAGAGAAGAAAAAGGTACATGTACTAACCCAAGAGTGTCAGGTTCATAAAACCGTTGACTTGTACAGAGAGAAAATCTATATGATAGATAATCGGCATAAGACGTATTGATTGGGCTAAATCCATTTTTAAAACCAGAAGAAATCAAGGCATCTAATAGGTCTTTATTTTAAACAAGCCGACTTTAAAAATGTAGATCAATGATAGTACAGTTTCAGTTCTCTCTGGATTGGGTTTCTCTATAGTTTTCTTCACCTTGTAGTAAGATATCGGTGGTGCAGTCGGTAGCGCCTTTGACGACCAGGTTAAGAGACAAAAGGTTCCATGTGCAATTGAAATCTGTTGCAGATAGTATCTTTTAATTCCAAGCCTGTGTTTTGTTTTTTTTTTACTCACAGCATTCTTACCTTTCAAAACTTAAAATTAGTAAAAGATGTCTAACCACCAATATGTTATGGAAGTAGATATTCTATACCTGTCAATGTATCGTATGGTACAGCAGGAACCACCAAAAAAAGTTATCTAATCATCTAATCAAACCGGGTAACAAAAAAAAAAAGAATAGATTGGTAAAAACTGTAAGCCTGTGCAGTGAGTGTCTGAAACATCATGAGTTTAATCCGCACTAACAAAATAATTTGCCTTGTGCCTACCCAGCACTTAAAGGATAGCGAGGTCTAGTAAGATTCTTCGAAAGTAAAGGCGGCGAGGTAAGCAATGGCAAACTACCTCATCATGCCGTGTGCCTAGAAAAATAAGGGCCATAAGCTAGGCCACCGTACTCAAAAGGCCTGTCAGTCAAAATGTAAACTAACTTGTGCATGAGAGTTGTAATGAATTTCTCAATTGAGTTCTTAGTATAGTTAGGGCACATGAGAACTCAACTATTGAGAACTCAACTATGCTTTACTGTTATGGGCCGGCCCAAAACAAAGTTACATACAAATGATAGGGGATATGATACCTACTCATGTTGGAGTAATCGGCCTTTTCAGTATGGTGGCCTAGGCCATAAGCCTTGTTCTCTGTGGCCTAGGCCATAAGCCTTGTTCTCTGTCGCTCGTCTCCAGCATGAGACTGACAAATCACATTCAAACGTTATTGCCTTTTTAAAGAACTTGTGTAAACAAAATAGAACAACAATTTGGTTTTGAATGAGGCCAGGAGAAGAGAAAAGATACGTTCACGAGATAGATATCAAGGCAGGCTCGTATAGATATAGATAGATTGATATGATATTTTATTTAGTCATTATACAGCACAATGGAGTATATTGAAATTAGTAGGTGTTTTTGGGACACATGATAGATATAATACAGGTTCATAAAGAACTAATAAAATAATAATTTGAATGATGTTGGGATAAACAAGAAGTAAATTGTGAAACAACAGAGGATGATTTTTAGAGTTAGACTTACATCAAAATCTTACACTCCTACACCCCACACAGCTGCTACAAATTATGCCACCAGCACCCATTCTCATACTCAGCTGAATTTTCCTGGTACCCTAAGAACACTTTTCTCTGTACTAATTGCTACCAAGGTTTCGTGTATTATAGGCTACCCATACCCGCAACAAAACTAGTTATGGTCTACCTTGGCGTGTCTTTTCTTATTCAAGTGTTGAATAGATTGAAGAAAGAAATTACTCATAAAGCTTACGCTTCCTTTGAATGCTCTTAGGCGGTGGTCGTGCGATGAAATATTAAAAGTACGGCTTTGTTGAATGATTCGTATTCTTGAGTATATTGCTCACTATAAGTTTAGGACGCTTAACGGTAACCTCTTCTGGGGGTGACAGTTTACAATTGATAACTTTTTGTTCGCATCTTTTATGATCGAGGGCTGTTGGTTGGTTGTTTGAATTTTAACGTCTCTTTTCAACTACAAGGTTACATCAGAGACGGCGCTTGGGACAATTGAAAGCGTGCTGTCACACTGAGTTGTAGGGAGCGCTACATACACCACACCCAGTCACATTATCCTGACACCGGGCCGACCAGACTTAGCACTAAATCCATAATGCCAGACACCAGGCGGATCACCTACTATTACCAATTTTAAAGTCCTTCGTTTGACTCGGCCGGGGATCGAACCCGTACCTCCCGATCTCTGAGCGAGTGTCTTTACCGCAAGGCCACAGAGCCGGTTTTATGATCGAGGGCAATTTTGTCAGGAGATTCTCAGAGGCTTTCTAGATATACAGTAAACAAGAGACTAAACATAGAAGGCGAAAAGATAAAACTTTTTGAACAAACTTTTACGTTCCTGTACATTTTATAGGCCAAAATAAAAAAAAAAGGAACAATAAAAAAGGGAATAATAATTCGGTCAGCAGGCGCACTGTGAGAACAGCACCTCAAGTAGCACGAACCGATTTAATCTTCAATCAACTGCCATTCGAGCAGAGATGGCCACTGATTCTTGTAAATATCCTGACAGTTTACACAAGATTTCCAACAGAGAAAACAGTTTAAAGAAAATTGTATTCTGAAACAAAAGACAGCAACGCACTTCAATTAAAATCCAATTCGAACTAAGCGTAGCAAAAACATTGCCAGATCGGGTCATCTTCCGTATCTCAAGGCTAATCTGTAAACAAACACAATTTAAAACCTAAGATCTTGTGAGAGAGGTTTCAGAAAGAGAACGCAATTAATATGTAAAGACTGTCATGCTCATTCTCATCATAAAGACATCAATATTCATTTATTTAGAATCCAATTATTCAATTATTACAAAAAACGAATAAATGTTAGTGCTAACTTGATCAGTTTAAGGGTGTTTTTTTCTTCCTCATTCCCGGTCTAGTTTTTCAATTTGAAAACCTAGATCTAGCTCTCCAAAGATCAATGCCATGAAGCAAAGTAGCGATTCGTTATGCCCCAGAGGATATTCTTTACCTGCACTTGTCATAAAGCGTGAACTGGAAAGATTTATGTAACGTTACCAACAAGCTCTCAATTGAAAGTAACAAGAAAGAAAGAGAGCGCTTGCCTTTGTTTTAACTCTCAATAGTTTTAGAATAAGCCACAATGATTACATTGTTCTGATACTAGATAAGCGAGGTCATGCTGTTCTGCAGAAACAAAATTAAAAAAAAAAAATTCAAATGGTTCCTGATCTTCCACTCTGAGCTGCAGGTTAAACCGAATTAGATCAATGGAATGCATGGCTGTGTCCATTAGTCTACTCAGCAGGCAAAGACAATGAAGTTTTATAATATCAAACATTTAGTATTTGTCATCACCATAATAAAGATGCACAGCCACTCTCCCCTTAAGGTTAATTGTACACCTCAGGTAAAAACTGCGCCCTTTTTTGGGGTTGCTGGAACATAACAAAATTAAGCAGAGGTCTTATGTGTTCCAACTCCATTTTTTTATCAGCAGAAAACTTGATAATCTGAAAGTGCCTATAATTATAGTGCCTGATTCCAGCTTAATGATCACAAAAAAAAAAAATATTTTAATGCTTGGACAGTTACAGCTGTTTCAGCTCTAACCTATCTACCTGTGTGGTTTTCACACACAATTTTTTTTACAATCTTGCGAAATTGTAAGGAGAAAATGAAATGACGTCCCCAAAATAATGATTTAAGTCCAGAATTGTTATCGACATCACGCTATCGTCCGTCCACTATTATCTAATTCTTATGTTATTGCCTCTCTCTTTTTTAAATATCGACATAAAGAGCATACAGCCATAACGCAAGTTTCAACTAGTGGCCAATCTGTCCGCTGTTCATTATAATCTTTGTTGCCGGTACATGCAAGATTGATGACAGTAAAAGATCGGTTTCCTCACCTTGTGTGACCTGCGTTTATTGTTTTCATGGTGTGAGATCGATCCTGTTCTTGTAGATCTGTGGTTGGGGATGGTGCGCACACCCTACACTTGTTCTCTAAGTATATCCAGACAGCATCGCATTGCAGTACGGATCAGTGAGTGACATTCGGTTTAGTGCAATCCGGTGCAGTGCTTTTCGGTTCCATGCGAGTTGATTCGGTGTGATTCGGTTCGGTGCATGGTACATGTATTTCTTAAAACGCTTTGGGGAAGCGGGACAGTAAAGAGTTTGTTCAAAAAATAATCTAGCGTAAATTATGCTTAATGAAAATCGTAGAGAAGATAGGATCATGTTGCTGATTGTATATTTTTTTTAATTATTGGTATAAATAAGACCAAAATGTATACAGCGTCAAAGTCTTTGAATGACTATTGTTTTTTTAACAAATGCCGTTCAAGGCTGCCAGCAAATAGATTGCAAACTAGACATGCAGGGAAATTGCAAACTAGACATGTAGGATATGTGGACGAAGCCATGATAGGCACCATACTATGTGAATAAAATAGCTAAACTATTACCACAACATGCACTAAATCTACTGCAATTACTACAACAACAACTACTACTAGTACTACTACTACTACTACTACTACTACTACTACTACTATTACTACTACTACTACTACTACTATTACTACTTCTACTTCTATTACTACTACTACTACTACTACTACGACTACTTCTTCTTCTACTACTACTACTATTACTATAATTTTTAAATGCTATATATCTTGATAAAATCAGATAAAATCAGACAGCCTAGACACCATTCTTACCTTACTTTTCTCCAAAATGCAAAGGGCAGACATAAAAAACTTATGAGTTATTATTTTATATGGCACCGAGAGAGGTATAAATGATAGTGAATTCAGACAAACATTAACACTTTTCTCGGTAAACATCACAGGCCCTGGAGTTTTATGTCGCTCTTAGTTTTAACAATGTTGTGGCTTATCTTTTGTATTCTGAATACCCGGTGTTTTAGTGTTGGTTTGAAACAGATATAGCTCTCACTGTTATGATGTCTGTCATAAATATGAGATTTTTATGGCGTTGGAAAAGTTGCAACAGTTGTAAAAATTCAATAAATATCTACGGCCTTATTGCTCATGAAAACAAATAGGGAATGAAATGTCAATAAGAGAGGCGAAACCTCACGGGAAACAATCGCTGTCAGGTTAAAATCATTACTGCTTATCCTGATGTAGGCGCCAGTTTGTCAATCTTGATAATTATGCCGTATGAAAATAAAATTGGGTACGTGTTGCGTTTTAAAGATATACACAACAGACTTCAATTAAGGCCACACTTTTAATCAAGTATGTTAGTTGTTTTTTTTTACTTTAAGGTGATAAAGGTTATAAACTTGACCTAATTTGGCAAGTCAATGTCAAAGTTTGAGGCCTTGCGATCTGTCATTTTGTTACTCGTCGTTAGGTTAGGTTAGGTTCTTTGAATTTTAACGTCGCTTTTATACTACAAGGTTATATCGGACACGGCGCTTGGGACAATTGAAAGCGTGCTGCCAAAGTCTGATGTAAGGAGCGCTTGCATACACCACACCCAGTTACATTATCCTGACACCGGGCCGACCAGACTTAGCACTAAATCCATAATGCCAGACACTAGGCGGATCAGCTGCTAATACCGATTTTTAAATCCTTGGTTTGACTCGGCCGGAGATTGAACCCACAACCTCCCAATTTCTAAGCGAGTGTCTTACCGCTAGGCCACAAAGCCGGTGCTCGACGCAACAAGCTCGTGGTTGCGTTAATCTTAATGCTTGTCCAGTCTAGTGTTGATAGAGCTGAGGTGAGAGCAGTGAACACATTGTCTGATAGGCTGTTTCATCCTGTGACGATCTTTTTGGAAAAAGCTGCCACTGATGCCCAAGCAGAATCTAGATCTAGGTTTTGACAGCTCCAGTAAGTTTCTTCTGAGGTTTTTTTTCGCCCGCGATAGCGAGAGGCGATCTTTGGTTGGCTCACTTCATACAATACATTGAGGCAATAGTACATCTCGATCATGCCCATCTATTACGCCTGTGCTCCAGAGGGTGGAAGTTTAGGAACTCTCAACTGCTCGGAGTACGGCTTATTCTTGATTGGTGGTAGCCGACTTATCGCTTTTCTTTGGACATCTTCCGGGTCAAAGCTAAGATTTTCCCTGGTGAGGATGCCAGACTGCATGAACGTTCTCCTAGGCTAACCAGATAGTCGACATTATAAGGAGTTCATTTGGACCAATTGTCAGAGGAGATTTTCGTCTTGACCTTTAAAAGGTTCGTGCGACCAATCTTTGGGAACGTTCATGAAGTCTCACTTGTGGTAGCAGACTTGTTTCTCCTCTCTGGACATGTTCCACGTCAAAGCTAAGCTTTTCTCTGGTGAGGCTGACAGACTGCATAAACGTTCTCCAAGATTTGTCGCACGAACCTTTTAAAGAGCAAGACAAAGACCTCCTCTGACAATTGGTCAAAATGAACTCCTTATAATGTCGACGATCTTGTTAGCCATGGCTGTGGATTGTGCAATATACTGGTTAAAAAGAAACTTTTTCTCAAAGACAGCACCGAGGTTTTTTCTTTCCAGCTGGTGAGTAAAGTCCCCACAATCGGCAGTTCTCTCTGTTATAACATATAAGTTATTATGGTTTCTGACTTCTTAAAGATGACAAAACAGCAGGGGGTCAGGTACGCTCTCTTGGGGTATAACATTAATAACAATTACCTTACTTGAGAATCAGCTGTTGATAACAACTTTTGAGGGCGTTAGTTTTCTTTGATGAAAACCTCAATTAAATTTTCAAGACTTTGCCAGGAATGCAATGTGCAGTTCCATTCAGGAAAGGTCTACCATATTTGACTTACATGTATATTTTCCAAAATATCTTCCTTATAAAATATTTCTCCATCACAAAACAAACGTTTTATTAGATAGAAATCGATGCAATTTTTTATTGCCCAAGCCAAAATTGCTAATAAATTAAGATTAAAAACTAGGATTAAAAAACTGATTCAGAAATTTGTGTTGATTTAAAACTATTAGCAAAACTTCAATGCTTTGTTTTAAAAAAATGAGGCAAAGAAAAGATTGTCATAACAAAAAAATGGGAGGAAAATTTTTGTTTTCTTTTTTTAGGAGCTGTATAAAGGTATTGCTGCTGATACTTTCCCACAATATTGGTTTGTTGTTAATAAGACTGTAAAATTTACAGTTTTAAGAAAGTAATAATAAACACATGAAAGTTCTAAAAAAAGAAAGCGTCATACAGAGAAACCGAGAGAGAGAGAGAGACAGAGACAGACAGACAGACAGACAGACAGTAAGAAGAAGGTAATTTCAACAGACATTATTTACGTGTAGAGTTTTACTAGTGCTATGGATTTTTTCTTCAAGTGCAGAGACAGCAAGAAAAAGCGATTTGTGTACAAAACTTTGGTCAACGACTTCTTAACAAGGTGGAGAGTAATTTAAGTTGCAATGATGGTTAGTTGAATTTCTCACCAGTAAAGTTCATTGACACACACGGAGTTAGGCAAGGTATATCCAAACAAAAAAAAAGAAAATTAAGACGTCCACCTATTACCAAAACAGGCATTATGGTAAGTTAGGTCCAGTAAGATTTTAGCAACACATAAAATTATCTTTCGCCTGAGTTTCATTTAGAAAGCGCGCCCTGATAATAAAACATTTCTGTCTCCATTGAACATACTTTTGAATAAATCGACTTCAAATTTAAGTCACTAAATACAGGATTTCGAATGTTTCTAATATCACCTAAAGAAAGTTCATATCGCTCGAATGTATAAGCAGGATGGTATGTGTGAGTCAATTTTGCCAAAAGAGTGACGATAAAACCTTGTCATTCTCAGTGGCGCGTAAGGTAAATAAACCAAGAAGTAACTTGTGCTTCTAGATAAATTCTTAAAGATTAAAATAATTATGTCTCATGGAAAAAAGCTTGTTTTGAGACCGAGGTGGATTGTCGAACCCTATGTCTTGTATCTTGTTTAAAGTGTGGCAATCTTATATCTTAACATGCTTGAGAAATATTGTTAGCACATTTAATGTTGTAATTACAGTTATTTATTCATGTATAAATATGTCCCCATTGCTATTAGTATTTTCGAATTCGTGCTGTCGTTATGTTGAGGGGGTTTCGTTGTTATAATTTCTACTAAAACGAAAAAAGAACAAATATCTTCAGGGCATTTAACTGAGGTTGACAATTTATTTTTATTCCCTTCCCCTAATCCTACCCACAAAGACCGAAAAAGAGAAAAGGAGAGAAACAGACAGAGATACAGAGTGAAGGAGGAGAGAGAGAAAGAGAGAAAAGAGAGAAAGGCACACTCACACACACAGAGGACAAAGGGAACAAAAAATCCGACCGGTTCGTGACTTTACTATGGATAGAAAGAGCAAGCTGCTAACGTGACTTGGCATACAGCACAGCAAATAGATCAGCTTTTGGCGTGGTAAAACTTCATCATTCTAATGGAAAATTAATATTCGATATTTAACACTGGCAGACAAGGATATATAGAGAGATAGAAAGACACAGAGATAGATGGATAGATAGAGAGATAGAGAGAGAGAAAGATAGATAGATAGAGAGATAGATAGATAGATAGATAGATAGATAGATAGATAGATAGATAGATAGAGAGAGAGAGAGAGAGATGAAGATCCAGAATGGCACACGGAGACGAAGAGTAAGAGGATTGATAGAAAGTTATGGGAAAGTAGTGAAACTGAAAGAGATAGGAAACAAAGAAAATAA
Source organism: Elysia marginata (assembly GCA_019649035.1). Classification (NCBI taxonomy): domain Eukaryota; kingdom Metazoa; phylum Mollusca; class Gastropoda; family Plakobranchidae; genus Elysia; species Elysia marginata. The sequence goes on along the minus strand of BMAT01005701.1, from coordinate 24,836 downwards.
AAGGAAAAAGAGATGCAGGTTACAAATATAAGATGAGGAAAAAAAAGACAGAAAGT
>BMAT01005701.1:9776-20379 GCA_019649035.1 Elysia marginata | reverse complement strand
GTTGAAAAGAGACGTTAAAATTCAAACAACCAACCAATCTAAGCGTAAGTTTTGAATGTAGTCATAGCCAGCTGTTGGTCTCATCATAGATCAACTTTCAAAGTTCGTAGAAGGGCCGGGAAAGTTGGCTAGCGAGATATAAAAAGAAACGGTATGAAAAATAAATTCTCAATACCTAATAAATTCTGTAGTTATTGCGTTCAATAATCATGCTACTTTGTCTGACAACACGTCACAAAGAGCTGAAATTCTTTGAAATCAAACACTAATTTACGCTCTATGCACTCAGCATAAAGGCTTTGAGAATTGAAAGGGAGCGGAAAATACCCTTAGGGGAATCAATCGGCCTAGACAAAAATGATAAACTGCTATAAAAATTGTACATAATGTTAAGATTGTTACGGTAAAATAGGTTTGAAGAAACTCAGAAGTTCATTCTACTTCTGAAAGGATTGTTGAGAACACAACGTATCTGACAGTATTTCGGTGATCGGTCTTAGTTTTATTGAAACATATCATATTCCTTTTTTTATATACTTGTGTGCTTTTATGTACAATGACGTTTAATCCTCTTGTGTTATATCATTATAAAGCGCTCTGTGGTCAACTATTTTGCTATTCAGCTATTTATGATGGTCTTGTTGACACATATGTTTATAGAATATTCTTTTTTAATGAATCGGTTATTTACAATTGTAATTGCACTATAATGTTTTGTTATATTATTAGTCGAATATATGCATAGACCTGCTCTTTTTTTTAATCTTACTGTTTTAAAGACTCAGTCTGAAACTTCAATGGTTGAGGAACTGGATGGCTTAGTGGTCTGTTCGCCAGGTCTCTCGCCTAGCAATGCTGTGTGTGCCATCGAGTGGTGCGGGTTCGATTCCCACTCCGTTCACGATGTGTCTTGTACTGTATTGTTTTGTTCTTTCTTCTAGCTTCTTGATACATGATGTAAGTTTGTAATCGTCTTTCTCAATTCTGTATGGTCTCATTGTATCTTGCTCGAGTTCCTAGGACCTATCACTGTTGTCTAGGCCTTTTGTTTCGATAGTTTTCTTTATAGTACTGTATGTTTTTCTTCGTCTATCGTCTTGTCGTGTTATCTACAGTTTTGTATTATTATAAAGCTGTAATTAATTTTCTTGTCGTTTTCAGATGTTGCAGATATCTTTTTCTACATAGCATTGTGCTGCGTTAAATTTATCCTATATTTTATGACTAGCATCTCAGTTTGTATGTTGTACTATTATTTTGATGGGAATTAAGCAAAGGCCTACTCTTCGTAAGTCTTTACTGGCTCATATATAAGCATGGAAAAGGATTTTCTCAAATGGGATTTATAAAGATCGACTCTTGTATATTGTACCCTATAGCTCTTCAGCCTTCCATTTCGATCGCGTATTGTACAAGTAATTAAAAAGATTGCTCTAAAGAGGAAACTAGTTGGAAAAGTTACGGTGAAAAAATTAAGTTGTACAACGATTTTAGTTTTCGTCTTTTTTTTTTCTTTTATCATGAACCGAACGATAATTTTAGAGTATAAGCCTCTACATGGTTTTTAAGGGTCACGCAACTTTTCCCTCTGGTCCGTGAAAAGTCCCGAAGAGCAAAAGAAGGAAAGAGGAGAGAAAGAAACTGAAACAAACATAAGATTCTGAGAATAAGGGTTGTGCTTTGATGAACCTGTTGGTTTACAACCATAATTCTAAGCCTGTCTAAATTCAAATTAATGCCCAAGAGGCCGCCGATAGACCTAGATCTTGCACAGAAATTTTCAGTTTATTCTCAATCTAACATCGTCATGTTTAACTGCGCTCAATTCAAGTTTCATGGTAAACTGGGCGCGACAGGAGAAATCACAGCAATTACTTAGGTCTAGACCTTATCACTTATGGATAGACAAAACAATTTAGTTCAGACTAGATCCAACATGTTGGCGCGATTGGCTTTAACGGGCGGTTGAACACAAAGAATAAATAACGTTTCAAAACGTCCTTGGGAAACGTACTTGTACTTTGCTTAATTGAGAAAGTCTTTCTGAAAATGAACACGTCACACGAACTTGCGAAATAGTCCGTTGAATGAGTTTCCCCGTTAGTTGTGTTAAATAAAGAATGCAGTCCTAGTGTTTCAGTTCTATTTTAGGGGGCGTTGTGCGATCGATTGTTGTGTCCGTTTTGTCCACTGAAGGTGCTGAGGTGGTGCTGAAAGGTGCGGCGGTCTTTTGTAACCGTATCTCTGTTGAAGTTTTCCCTACCTGGCAACCACACTATTCAACTGAATATTAATGCAGGATTGTCTTAAAACGGGTGAGGGGTTTGTTATGAAACCTAAGGTTGGTAGGTTGTAGGATCCAGGTTGGTTTTATAAGCAGGCCTTAAAGTTACACCTGGACTTCAGTTTAAAAGCTCGTTTATTTGTCGGTTTTTAAATTAAAATTGAATAAACGTCAGTAAATAATCATATTAGACAGAGAAAAAGAGAGTCACAGAGAGATACACAGACAAGTTGAGAAAGAATGCAGAGGGCGAGTGAGAGAGAGACAGAGAGAGAGAGGGAGGGAGGGAGAGAGAGACAGAGACACGGAGACACAGACAGGCAGGCAGACAGAAAGAGGCTCAGAGAGTTCGTAAATGATGGATAGAGAGTGAAAGAGAGTAAGTAAAATAAGAGGAGAACAACAATTTCAGTAAATAATTATTTTCAAAAGGATGGGGTATTAGTAAGGTAGCAGAAAAGTTGAAGGAAAAAAGAGAGGGAAAAAAACGTACATATGTAAAAACGACACAAAAAGGGGTTGCATCATTCTTGCTTTTCCATACCATTTCACACGTTGCATGCTGTATCGAGACAGTATGTTTGTATTTTTATTTTCTGCCCGTTAAGCCATGGTTTAGAGTAATTTCTCTGTACTTTCTCTCATTCTCTCTCTCCCTCTCTCACTCTTTCTCTCTTCTTCCCTAACAAGGAGGATGCGAAAGAGACCGAGGGAAGAAGGGAGGATGAAACAATGGGGATGGGCAAGAGAGGGGGTTATCGATGCGATATTTTGTCTGGACGTGGAATGCAAGTCAACCTTTAGCGCTGATCATACAGGCCCACACACCCACTTCCACCCAGCCAGACAAACACACATGCGTGCGCACAGTTCCAATCGGAAGCCAGATCCGGCGGGCCGCATCAGAGTGAGTTTCAGATCCTCTTCGGTTGCTCTCTCTCTCTCTCTCTCTCTCTCTCTCTCTGTCCCCCCCCCTCTCTCTCTCTCTCTGGCTCTCTCTCTCTCCCTCTCTCTCTCTCTGTCCCCCTCTCCCCCTCTCTCTCTCAATCAGTGGAACTGAGGGTTTGGTAGATTCGCTCACTGGATCTAACCTACGGGCAGGGTCGGACACCAAAGAGGAAAGCGAGAGGGAGGGGGTTGCATCTTTCTCCAGATATACAGGAGAGGAATTTACATGTAGATTCAGATCTCGTTCGTGGTTGGTTTACAGTTCTCAATAATTATATAGACATTCGTGGTTTTGATTTCAAACTCATTTGCTCACGGTGGAAATTAGGCGTTTTCAGAGAGGTATACAGTGTGAAGATTATGGTACACAGTGAGATTTATCCGTCGGAAAGGTATTCACGTGGATATAATGTTTGAAGAGTTGTTAACTGAAGTTTGTTTGCCACCTTATAAATTTGTTTTTTCTCCTCTGCTGAGTAGAAAATCAAGAATTTTATGTACCTGTTGCCATATTATTTGTTTTTTGTTTTCTGCTGAATAGAAAATCAAGAGTTTTGTGTATCTGTATTAAATGTTTCTCCTTCTTTCTTCATTTTAAGAATAGCTACTCCCTTTTCCCTTCCTTTTTAATTTTCTTTCCCTCCCTCTCCCTACATTTCTCTCTCTCGCTTTCTCTTTGCTGCATATATTTCTTCACCTTTTTTTCTGCCTTAATTTTCGTTGCCTGTCTGTATAGACAAACCCGCTCCGCTGCTCTCTCTATCTTTCAAACGCTCAAATAACCTCGATCTCTTTCACTCTTTATCAAATTTCATACCCCCCCCCCCTTTTTTTTAACTCGGATTACCTAGGACTTGATAGCAAACATTACATAAAATATTGACATTTATCACAAAATTTGGCGCTTGCCTCGTCTCGTGTAAAAGAACAGTGCATGCCGAATTAGACACCGCCAACAGCTCAATACGAACGAAGGAAGGAATAGTTCTATATTGTGCTTCATGCTATGGACTTCCAGACAAGAATTCGTGCGTAGGATATGATCTGAATAAACCCAACTGAAGGATACTTAGATTAATACAAGTCCAGAACTTAACACTCGGACTACAGGTACGTAGAACCTTATTAGAATTATGTTTCATAGCATCAAGTTTGCTAACCTAGGGTCTGGTTTTACTGTTGATTTTTTTTTTGCCTTGTTTTCGTTAGCTTGTTTGTTTTAACATAAATTTGCTTTTGACCGAAATTTCTGAAAGTTATCAATGTTTTTTTTTTCTGATAAATGGTGAAAATTTATTTAAACCAACTTTGTCTTTAGAGTGTTCTATCTTTGTTTCAATAATCTTTATTGCCTTGTTTATACCACACCAGTTCCAGTTCTCTTTCTTTTGTTTTTCTTATCTCTCTGTTCACCCTTCTCTGTTTCTGATTCTCCAGTCCTCTCTTTCTATCGATATATCTGTCTATCTATCAGTTATATATGAATAGTATATATCGGTCTGTGTCAATATCTATCTAGCTATCTTTTTTCCCAAATGTTTCTTTAATCTCGTGTTCTGCTGTATGTTTCCATAAACTTTGCATCCTTTCGGAAAGAAACTTAACAGTTGTTGTTTTATGGCCTTTGAATGTTTGTAATGTTTCTACAAAAACATTGCTTAGGTACGAGAAAAAAACATCGGGTACCAATAATATAACTTAAAAAAACGCTAAGATCAAGAGCAAGAAGAAAAAAAAGTAAGTTGTAAAAAAAACAACGAAACTTATAATTAAAATAGTGAGTATTAAAGGGAGGGGAAGAACAACAAAAACAGCAGCAACAACAACAAAAACAAAAACAGCAACAAAAATTAGTATTACTACTACTACAACAAAAACAAGAAAAAACATAGAAGAGAGCAAGAAGGACAAGTGGAAAGACAAAAAAGGAGCGAAAACAATAAAAATAAAGAGACGAAACGGTAGAAGAAAAACAAGAAGAAGAGCGACAGATTAACACTGTTGTTTTGTAGAATTCTTTGTCTTTTCATTTGAAATCGTGCAGCACGTATGATAATCAAAGCATTTCGGCTACAACTGTTTTACAAGGTAAACTTCCATTCTCAAAATTCTTTCTTCTTTGAAACAAAATCAATGGGTTTTTTTCCCTAACGTAACTTAAACTGCACCATAAAAAAATCACAGCCATTGCACCATAGTACCACAATAAAGGAAGTCTCATAAAGCGTTAAATATCAAAATCACGATCGCACTCTTTACAACCCACAGAATATTTTCGGGTGATTGGCTAACAATGTTACCACTATTGTTTTGTAGGAATCCGTGTCCCAGAAACCAAGATCTACATTATGTATAGATTCTATTCTAGGTCGTTCTGCGAACCGCGAAGGCGGTAATGTTTTTCCGAGTGCTTTTTGAAGACTTAGAGAAGCAGAAAGTTGTCGGTGATTTAGTTCAAGTGATATGGTAGGGTAAAAAGGTTGTGTGCACAGTACTAGCGGTACGGGTTTATTTCGCGATTGGTTTGTTTGATTTGGCTGAGAAAAAGAAAGGGACAGTATACACATCATAGAGATATCAAAGAGGCAGAGAGAAAGACACACACACATCAAGATTTAACATTTGGTATATAAATTTTTTTTGCATTTTAAACAGGTAGATGTAAGGAAGACGGTTTGAACGGCAAATAAAGAAAGACAGGCAGACAGTTATAGAGACGGACAAACAGAAAGAGAGAGAGAGAGAGAGAGAGGGGGGGGGGGCGGGGGATTGAATTGACTTTTCTTCTACAACCATTGCAAACTAGGCATAGTTAAATATTCGCCTTTTTTATTAACAATGAAAAATTTTCTAACACTTGAAGAAACTTTATGTACGAAAGCGAGAGTGAGAGAGATACAGAGAGAGAGAGAGAGAGAGAGAGAGAGAGAGCGATACAGACAGACAGAGGGAAACAGAGAGAGACAAGGATAGAGAGTGAGAGGGAAAGACAAACAGACAGACAGACAGAGAGTGAGAACGGAAAGGTGCACAGATAAATTGAAAAGGGGATAGTCAAACGGATTTATAGAGAAAAAGATAAAATGAGAAACAAAGATAAGTAAACAAAAATAGGAAAGTGAAAAGGAGATTTCTGCAAAAAGGGAATAAGGCGAAATAAAGAGATTGAGAGAGAGGGAGATAGACAGACGGAGCGAGAGTGAGTGAGATAGATATATATAGAGAGATTTGGATTGTGAATTAAAGGCAGAAAACATAGGCTTAAAGTAATCGAGAGGAGAGAGTGAGAGTAAAATGGAAGTTATAAGGCTCTTCTAGCTCTTACAATGGGTTGTGTCCTCCACCTCGCCTACATTATCTCTATATTTCACCTTATTATTATCTGTACCTCTCTTACGATCGTCTCCCCCTCCACTTGCACTAGCACAATCATTTCTTTTCTACGTTCGTCAATTCCAGTTTAACTCTCGTGTACACATTTCTTCACTCTCTCGATCCATTCCATTTCCAAAATCTCTCGCCTCTCGCTGAATAATCACCCTCCTTTATGCCTCCAGCTATCTCTCTCAGCTTTTTTGCTGCCTTTGTGGGCTCTCATTTCTCTCTCTCTCTTTCTCCCTCCCTCCCTCCCTCACACACACATATAAACTCTCTCTCTCTCTCTCTCTCTCTCTCTCTCTCTCTTTGCCAGTTTCTCTCTCTTCCTTTCTCCCTCTCTCTCTCTTTCTCTCTATCTATCTATCTTCCTCTCTTTCCCTCACTTTATCACTTCATTTACACACTCTTGGGACATCGGCAAAATTTCCGTTGACATTTCACATAGCTTGCCAGCTATATCACAGGAAAAACTCCCGTCTTCTTTTTTTATTTTTTTTTTATCACGGAGAATAACAAGTATATGACAAAAACATTTCTTATCCATTATTTCTATAATGTTACCTTACCCCACTGTTCTTAGCATGTGAGGGGATTCTTTCTTGTTGTATAAGATCACGAGCTTTGATAACCAGATGGAACTCCTCTAAAAACTGTTACTTTTCTGGTTGTGTTATTTCATGGCCCATCTTTCTGGTCTGATTGAGTTTTTTTGCGCAATAGTTTAAGACGCCTTGTACACAACAAAAAAATGGTAGGCAGAAGAAGACACATTTTTCCCCTGTGCTTTCTATTCTTTTTGTGACCAGGTTTGATTAGATTATTAGATAACGGCTTTTATTAGTTCATGCTGTATGGTACGACACATTGACAATTGAACAATTTATATCTCTCAAAACCTATGCGCGGTTAGAAATCTTTGACTAATGTTAAGTTTTCAAAAGGTAGATATGCTTTTACTAGAATTAATAGAACAATCTAAACCCTCTGCTTCAAGAGTCGCGAGGGAGCACTTCCCCATTCAACGGAAGAACACACATGAATAAATCAAAGTTGCACCCACTCCCCAACTTCGTTTGTTGAATTCTGCAGAATACAGGTTTCATCTAGAGCTAGAATCTATAGTTTTAGTGTCTAAATATATCACTAAGATGTAGAAATCAATTTAGACAATCTAGTTTTAGAGCTAGATCTAGAACACATTTTGTGTTCTACAGTCTGGGTTTGACTAAGATTTAGATTAGTTTTTAGCGCAATGTTCTTCCTTTTTAGGGTCTGCGTGTCATGTTTTCTTCTACTTTAGCCTTCAGAGCTTCTTATTTTTCAAGATTCAAAATTCAAGTTCTTTATTGATCCTACTAGGGGGAATTCTTTGAGTGTCAAGTTTGATAACACTTTGAAGGTGAAGGCCATTTTCAGGCCTATTCTCTCTACTAGTGTTTTATTTATTTCCTTCTGTCTGAATAATCATTGCCTCATGATCACTCAGTTAGAATGAGTCGGATAACAGAGTTTCATTGCTTGGAAGGCAAAAATTTTTACCAGAAGACTGTAACACTTTTTCACGGCAATGTTTTGGAACCTGAGAAACCTGCATTGCCATGCGAAAGTTGTGACAGCCGAACCACAGAGACTATAGCGAGACAAGATATTCTAAATGTTCATTGTTTTGTTCACATTTTGCCAAATCTTGCTTTCTAACAGCATCTCTAGATATACCTTTTCGATTGTTTCTGTTTATCCATTTCTGTTCTTTCTATCTCTTCGTTCTCATTTATTGTTACTTTTCTTGTTCACATTTGATTGAAATCTCTTTCTTTTACTGCACCGACTTCCTTACCTTTAAGTCTCTTTGTCTGTCTGTCTACCTCTTTCTTTCTCTCGCTCTCTCTTTCTCTCTCTCTCTCTTCATCTCTCTCTCTCGTAGATGCCTGGTTTTTATTTCAGTTCTACTCCTCTCTGTCTGCTTGTCTATCTGTCTCTCTCTCTCTCTCTCTCTCTCTCTCTCTCTCTCTCCCTCTCTCTCGTAGATGTCCGGTTTTTATTTCAGGTCAGCGTCTTTCTGCCTCTCTCTCTCTGTCTGTCTCTCTCTGTCTCTCTCTCTCTGTCTCTGTCTGTCTCTCTTTCTCTCTCTCTCTCTCTCTCTCTCGCAGATGTCTGGTTTTTATTTAAGCAAGGTTTTATTTCCACCAAGGCAAATCGATATTAGAGATTTATACGGAAAGGGAAAACTAATCATAGAGACGGGGGTCTCAGGACAACAATAGAATCTCAACAATAACAGTCGTTTATAACGCAAAGTTCGGCCTGCTTGTAGGACACATCCAAACATAGGCATTTTACTTCCCCAGGATCTAAAATTATCATTTTAGAAGCTTTTCATCTATTTCTGTGAGCAATATGAACAGAAAACTATAAAAGATAATTACCTTCTATTTTGTGTGTCATAATCAGAAATATTAGCACTATTTGAATACATTGAAAAACAAGAGATGTAAATTTTAACACTTTAGTTTAGTTTTCCTATCCTGGGTCAATTATCTTGCTTGTATTTGTTTATATGACTTTATCATTGTGAATTTGTTCTTTGAAAAAAAAGCCTTGAAAAGGTTTTTGCTGTTCTTATAAATTATTTGAAACACAAGAACATTTTTAAAATAAAAAAGCACCCTTTTCTTCCCATTCGATTGTTAAGTTCTCAAGCTGAAACAACGTAGCATCACAACGTTCGATTCTAATCCGACAGTTAGAGAAACAATTAGATTTTTTCGTGACGATATCAATTCATCCCTTCATTCCCCACACTCATTATCACCTGACACCGCGCAGAAAAGACCAAATCGTGTAATTTAGTTAAGTGAAAGTTTGCAAAGTTTGAAATATTGAAAATTAATTTATATCATGAATAACATGACGTAAGACTGCGCACTAAAAAGATCAAACATATTCTTATTTAGAATCGAATTTCACACTAAAACCGTCTTTTGTAAAAAGGACGCCGTGGTACAACTAAACCCCTGGATTAAACCGTTTGGTATTATGAAAAAGCACGCGCCATCAGTTGTGACCAACGTGGGGTAGCATTTTTTGAAAATGATTAAAGGTTTGCTTTTAGCATGAAGAACGGTACCAATTTTACGAGCCTGTCTATCAATTCTCACCAAAGCTTAGTCTAAGTCTAAAGTCAGCTGTGTAGTCAATCTATATCCAATCATTCGATTAGAAAGATATAAAAAAGTAGCTGTCTCGCCAGTGGGACAAATTGGTCGGATGTCGCATTTTTTGCACGAGAAGACGTTGATATTAAAAGAACTCAGTTTTTAGACTCCACGCTCAATAAGACTGTATGAAATCACTATAAGTATATAAGGCACAAAATTTGTGTAAATATAACTATCATAAGTATCTATATGAAGTTATATAATTATCTCAGAGATATTTTTTTGATGTAAAAAATTTGTACAGTTAAAGAAGAGTATACAAAAGAGAGCAATACATCATTCTATTTTATAAAGCGTATTCTCAATAACCGATATCCGGCTTGTTCTGGCCTGGTCAAGAGACATTTCTTCAGGTTGGTTGGTTGTTTGAATTTTAACGTCTCTTTTCAACTACAAGGTTATATCAGAGATTGCGCTTGGGACAATCGAAAGCGTGCTGCCACACTTTGATGTACGGGGCGCTGCATACACCACACCCAGTCACATTATCCTGACACCGGGCCGACCAGACTTAGCACTAAATCCATAATGCCAGACACCAGGAGGATCAGCTACTGATACCAATTTTAAAGTCCATGGTTTGACTCGGCCGGGGTTCGAACCCGTACCTGTCGATCTCTGAGCGAGTGTCATCATGGAGGTGCTGCATCTCTTCATCTCTTTATTGTGAGTTGGTGGGTGGTTTTGTTTCATATGCTGTAGTAATGTGTGATTTGTGTGTGGATTTTATAGGCTGTTTTTTTTCTAAGTTTTCAAAACAAAAATGGTCCTTTCG
>BMAT01005698.1:193170-206706 GCA_019649035.1 Elysia marginata | reverse complement strand
TTCTATACATTGTGTAAAATACGTGTGCATGTGTGAACGATAATGACAATGATAATAATAGTAAAATAGCAGAGTCTTTGACATTGAATAGTCTTATGAATTGCCGTATTGTTACAAAACATAAAGTGCATAACCCCCTCCTGCTTCTCTTTGTTTGTCTCTCTCTCTCTCTCTCTCTCTCTCTCTCTCTCTCTCTCTAACCCCTCCCCTTACACACACGTTAATTAAAACAAGGAATTAGTGTAGAGAGTGGTAACAAATATAAAGATCTCAATATTCCTTTGATTGTCATTCTTCAGTTTTGTAAATTATACAATTGTGATAGAGTGTCAGTTCTTCTTGACGCCCTCTCTTATATCTAACGATCTATCTATATTTCTATCAAAGGGTAAAATAACATAATTCGTAGAGTGCTCTACTTCGGAAGCGTAATAATTTTTGTATTTACCTAAATTCTGTACCTTGCCATGACTTATCAGTTTCGGGCAGCTCTGTCCTCATCGGATAGCTGACTGATTTTTGTTGGCTGTATATCTATCAATTTATGCTGTTTGAGAAAACGGCAATCCTTCAAATGACTAGGGGTCATCTGGACTCTATGGCGCACAGACAGACAGACAGGCTGGCAAACAGAAAACGCTTGCCGTGGGCTCAATCTTTCTCTCTGACTGGAGAGAGATGTTTGAAGTGATAGCGGCTGATCTGCTGGTCATTTTTTCTTTTTTTCTTCGCGAGGAACATCAATTTCTTCCTTGCACATGTTATCATTCTTTCCCTCACACTCTTTGCTCGCGTCTACCTCCCCCCTCCTCCCCCGCCCTGTTTTCTTTCCTTTGTATTCGACTGCCTCTAATCATTTCCTCTCTTGAAAAGCCCCCCCCCCACCTCCCCTATTCTTTCTAGCTCCTCTCTCTCTTTCTCTCTCTCCCCCCTCTCATTTTCTTGTTCCCCCTACCACTTGTCTGTGTGTTAGTTTACTGATTGATCTGTTTTGCAATTGTTCTGATTAGTTCACAGTAGCATTCTGTGCATCCAGCAAATGGTAATCATCATTTTCACAAGTGAAAAAGCCCTTGATTTAAACGAACCTGTGCAAAGGAAAAAGAAAAGTCAAGATAAAAAAGAAGAACCCAAGAGCATATAAAATAGGGTTTTCATATACAATCTTAACCTTTATAAACTACAGGGAGATACATTCATGAGGTTAAGTTGCTTGTTGAGCTGCCATTCTTAGTGGGTTTCCTAATTTTTATAAAATTATACAGAATTCTCCACTGAGGTCCGGTATGATCCATGTACCAAGCCAGGTTCAATATGCCGAGTTCGTTGATAAGACTAAGTTAAACAAACAGCAACGACATACCTAATAATGCAGACCAGGCCGCTGTGTCTGTCAGCGTATCCATTTCATATCGAGCAAAACGTTGATTTGATGTGCTGCAAATTACATCATTAAAACATACTGCAATCAATCTTCCTAGACACTTTTCAGCATTTACATTTTACGGCCAACATGTTCTTTTTAAGAGAAATTAGGAGAGAGCGAGAGAGAGAAAGAGAGGAGGAGGGTGGTGCAGAATAGTCTTTCTAATAGAGGGGTGGTTTAGCAGTCCCGTTCTGTATTTCTTTCTACTTTTGTTATGGTCAAAGTCAACCCTTGATTAAAGTCAACACATTTTATCGGTCCCGGGATGTTGACTTTATCAGGATTCCACTGTATATAAATAGATTCTTTCCAAAATATTTATTGAGTTTTACATGTCGGAATGAATTCGATTAGAAGTTATAATGAATAGAATTGCCACTACCCTGCTTGACTAAGTTTGACCACTTCATCCTAAAGCAAAGAGATACCCGTTCAACCGATGACGATAAAAACAACAGCAACAGGGTTTTCGACGGCGGCAGGGTAGACTTGTGTGTATGGCAAGGGAAATAATAAACATTTTTATTGCTTAATAGTTTAGACTTTGAGGTGGTCTTTCTTTTCTTGTCTAAGCCCGTTGACAAAAGTTTTTTAAGAGAGAGGAAGAGGGAAGGGCGAGAGACAAGTACACAAAACAAAACAAACAAAAATCAAGATAAAAATTAAATTATGAAGTAGACGTAATTGGAAAGTTAGTCGCGCACACCGCTGGAAAAAGCTTTTGTTTCTAAGTGGGCCTACTTAGTGTTGAAAAGAATTATCATCACAATCATCGCAATCATCATCATCATCATTATCATCATCATCACCATCAAAGCAAAGTATCTGCGTAAGCCGAGAGGTTGAACGGTATAGTACAAGTAACATCTATCCCTGACCACCGCCGCCCCGCCGCATTTGTTAATTTTCATAATGATTATCACATCTCAGCATCGGTATCAACGATAAACTTAGGGGACATAAAATCAGTCCAATATCGTCCCAATAACTCCTCTTGCTTCCGATTTAAGTGCAATTGCGGGATTGCTAGAGGTCGCGTTGCCTTCAAAATAGCTGATGTTACGGTTGATAGCATTGTGAAGATGTTGGTCTGATAAAGGTTGGCGACCCTTGGGGCCATGGCTGGTTCGGACTACATGTAGGTGGTAGTGATACTAAAAAAGATAAAGCTAGTTACGACTTGCCTCCTTACCCTACCCAGAGTTCTATTACAATATTGTACATGTTACTTCCTCATCTTCCCTCCTCTCATACCTACAACCACTCATCATCCCTTCTTGTTTTTCTGATTTTCAAAGTCCTCACGTATTATCTATTATGCATGGTGCACGACATCTCATACTTAAGGTTAGCGTAGGAGGGTGCATTCGTTGTCAACGTTTTCGACAATTTCCTTTGCATACCCGTCTTCCCCCAGTCCCCGTTGACATCTTGCCTTGGAGTTTTGTGACTTAAACATAGATGTCTCTGTTCCGTTTCCATATTTTTTAAAATTATTTGTTTTGCTCTCTAGTAACAATACTTTTGTTATAACCTGAAGTGAGAGAATAGGGTAACCTTGGGGGAATATCGCCACCAGAAATTCGACCAATGTGTGTAGTATTAGCATATCTATAGAGACATTCTGTGTATTTTCATCATGTGCGAGAGCTCAGCATGTGTTTATACAGTGCGCGGTGAAACTCTATGACCAAAACTTCGGTCCGTTTAATTTCGGTAAAATTTAATATCATTTTAATTCAGAAGCTGCGCTTTTTCTAAGACGTTGGTGCCATGAGGTAGGTACACCATTTGTTTCTAACTGCCAAGATTAATTTTGCGTTCTTAAAAAGGGATGCGTTTCTAGTTTCATGCCACTTCATGCACATTGTAACACCTAATGATAACAAATAGTGGTCATAATTATAGCTGAGTTGTAGAAACTGACACTTTAGATTTTAGTAAGACTGGTCTCATAAAGGCTGCTGGTGCTAACCTAAACATCGCTTATATCGCAAATGTTGCTCTTGTCAACCATATTTTTGTGCAGCAGAAACTCAGTAGGTCTATTTGCCAGTTAAAACGATCAGAAAGTTAACCTCGGAAACGGAAGAATTATGAGGCAATAGAGGAAGTCGCTCACACTCAGAATTTAAAAAAAAACCTTGAAAGTTTGATTATATTGTCTGCGTAGTAATTATTCTTACATACATTTCTTTTTTCTTCAAGTTGAATACCGTACCGGGTGAGTCTAATAAGAAAAGTTTGGTATAGGTGTATATAAACTTTTATAATATCCAAGCCTAGCATCACGGTTTGAATTTTCAACTAAAATATGAATAGAACTTAGCCTAGACTACCCCAGAAAGGATATATGCACTTGTAGTGCCACAATTGAGTCTAGCCCTGATGTATGTGAAATGGAACAAAACCATCCTAAATATCTTAGTTCAAGGGCAATTTGAAGTGGTGAAAAAAATAATTTTAATGTTTGTTTCAAAGTTTGCTCTCTGGCTTAATATTTTTGAAGAATTTTTATCGATAGCAACTAGTTGTCAAGATTGACTCAATTTTTAGAATACCGTATTAATAATGAAACAATTTGTAAAGTACAACAAAGTCAAAAAGCAATTTGGTAACATTTTACTCCTTACACAAAAATGTCAACTTTTCTTGAATAAACCGTAGGCGCAACTATGAAAATATTTAGAGCAAACATAAAGTTCAAGTTGTTGTTTTTTTCCTCTAAAACTAATAGGTAAAACTTAAACGAACTTAAAGGTACATTTCACATAACCTGCACCTACTTAATTAAACATGTCTCTCATTTTAAAAATAAAAAACAAAACAAAACAAAGAAGAAGAAAAACATGACTAAAAGCCATCGAAAAATTCAGCTTAGTTTATTCAAATTTACGTTAATGCTTGCCGTGCATTCCATTCCACTTTCCTGACTAAGATCAAAGTTGAGGATACAAGAAGTACGACAGTGCACTATGAGGTACAGGGAGGACTGAACTGTATCTCTTGAGCATTGACAAAGAATTTGATTTATCTCAAACTCACTCTAGGAATTAGGTCTTCATTGTATAAAATTTGGACATTACCTTGTTTGTCGTACCCAACACTAGAAGCTGTGGTGATATTTGATGCGAGCTACTTTGACACGCCATTACGATTGTCACTTCTCGTAGTCGTATTAGAAAACATGACGCTTTTCAAGTCATGCAAATAACCAGCTGAAATTTAAAGAGCATGAAATATTCATATATTCATATGTAAAGTCGTGAGACTGCCTTTGGCGGTGGAGGACTCTAAACATATTTATTATCGATCATTAGATATAATCATGCTTCCTTATCATGTTGTCAACAGCGATGCTACTTATTCAGTTAATAATATTTCCTGTTCACCAGATTAAAACTCGCCCGCGCTGCAAACGTCTGCTACTACGCTGTGATACTTTCTCAGGTTCTCATTTGGACTTACGTCTGTGTAGATTTCTCTGGCACAAATCCCAACTTTGAACAAACTGTAGATCTGGAGATAAGAGGTGGTGGACAATGGCCCCAAACAGAGCCCACCGCCGATCAACTAGCAAGACCACTCATGGTTGATGCTCGTGCTCAAAGTCAAACTACAGCGACAAACGAGCACAAAAAAGCCTCTTCCCAGAGACAAGCCGAAGATTGGAACAAGTATTTCAGCCCACTGCTTGGTCATACGATACTTCCTCGCAATCCATGGATCGTGCTAAATGGGTCCTACATCGAGAACCCTTCCCGGATCTGCACGCAACATCTCGATCTAGACCTGGTAGTCGTCGTGCATACAGCTCCGTATAACTTTATCAAGAGGCGGATGTTACGGGAATCATTTAGTCCGCCTCGTCTACCCCGCCCATACACAGCTCAAGTGGTGTTTATGTTAGGGACTTTCAACTCAACTACGGTCGACCCAGCAAAGGAACTCAACTTAACAGCAGAAATAAGGAAGTATAATGACATCGTCCGCATGGACTTCCAGGAACATTTCCGGAATCTTACCTACAAGGCGATGTTATGGTTGCGCTGGCTTGACGAGCACTGCCCGAACGCTCTGATGGTTCTCAAGCTAGACGACGATGTTGTTATGGACGTAAAGAAAGTATTACCCTTGTCACGTGGCCTTTTTTCCAAATACAAGAGATCAATCTTCTGCAGCACAAATCCAAAAGGAACTCAGCCGATACCAAGAATAGGGCGAACTTGTGTAGATCCTCGGGAATTCACAGGTGTTAAAATTTACCCCTATACCTACTGCAGCGGCTTTATCGTGTTCTTGTCACGTGATCTTATTTCACCAATGGCGAAGGCTGTAAGAAGAACGCCTATGTACAATGTGGATGATGTGTTCATGTTTGGCATGGTAGCGAAGATGGCAGGCAATGTGACCTACCACAACATTGGTTACAACATCACACTGTGGCATGATAAAGTCTACAACTGCACCGTGTCTGACGGGCTAGGCTGCAGGTACTATGGAACCATGGCCAAAAAAGACAACCATGCCATCAGGATGTATGATGCTTTCGATAGAATACACAGATACGATTTCAAAATCCCGACATTAAAAGTTGTTTAAAGAGAGGAAAACGGATTGAAAAGGGGAGGGGGTGGTGTAACTTTTTTTTTACTTTTTGCGACACACGCAACTGTAGGAGAGCAAATACATGCAATATTATTCTGTATGCCTTCCCTTACCAGAGGCCCTGAGTAACAAGCCATTGTGCTACCTTCTTTCAACAGTCTTCTGTCAGCCAAAGACAATTTCATCTTCATTTTGCTACATATAATCGTGTATCTCAGGCATTGTAAAATAGAAACAATGTTTATCTTTGCGACGAAAAAATTAATAAAAATATCATCGATGTGTTTGCAAAGTGTTGGTGCAAATTTGTAACGCAAACTTAGACGCAATGGGTAGCATGTCTTGACCTTTAAGTAATAGAACAGTAATGAAAATATGAAAGATTGGGTCCAGCCTTGTTCAATTTTACGATACAGTTACCTGACAACGAACTCAGGTACAACAGTTGGAATACATAAACAAACATCGCTCATAGATTTCTTGATAACGCTAAAATATATTATCTTTTATAAGCTTAGCGTTTCGTATAGGCCCTACAAATGATTTGGCAGTGAAGCGTTTTATCCCAGTCTTAAGTTTTGAAGGCATGCTTGATGTGTGCGTTAACGGCTGGACCAACTCTTATTTTAGAGAAGGCGAACGCCCAAAACAAATGTTAACAAGAATTACAGTGGTAACTGTAAAGTCCGCACGCCAGGAACAAAAAAAAATGTGTTCACTTTAAGTAAGAGTTGACTTAAACTATTACAAAAATATAAAGAAACCCAGAAAAGGACTGCCCAAACAAAATTGGCTTTAGTTTAAGCAAGACTTTCCATAAAAGGTGCCGACTTTAAGTGGATTCCACTGAATAAAATCTAGGTATCGCGTTTGACATTTTCAGTTCGATTGTGGTTTGGCCTGGGTTGCTCTGAGCACGAACTAGCACACACAGATCTCCTTAGTCAGCCAAAGCTCTTACTTTAACGTAAACTCCCCAGAGTTAATTTTCCTTAAAGGATACAATTTATTAGATTTCAAGACGAGCCCCTTGTAAATTGTATAAAACAAGAATCAATTAATTTAAATTTTAATACAAGCATATATATTAGAAGACCGTTCAAACAAAGTTGTATGATGCTTTTTTAACATCCCATGATATGATAGTTAACCTTTCCATTACTAAGCTATATACATGTATCTAAAGGCGCTTGGTTAATTGTTGACATTTCCCCATTCAATAAATTTGTGTTTTCGTAATCTACAAAATAAATCTCCATATTTCAAATCAAACATATTTTGTATTTGTCTCTATTGAAAAACAAACCACACAAAAAAATTCATAAATGTGTAAAACAAACTTTACACTCACACCCACACAAAAAGAAAGAACACTTTGTTGTAAGACATTCTCTTTTAATTAATTTAAATGGACTGAAGCATTTATACTGATAAATAATGCATACATTCATCCAAGCATGTTAAATTAAAAACACACAAACTCTAAAAAAAATGCGCAACAAAACTTATTCCAATCCATCCGGTAATTGGTCAACAATTTTGGTGACTGAACTGTCAACTTTTACACACAACCTTTCTCTTCATAAATACACATCTAACAAAGGAGACATAAGAAAATATTGAGCAAGGAAAGAAACATGGACTTTTTGTTCTTGGGAGAGAAGTTAAATGACACATCTACAAACTTTACAGTTCACACCCTTACACTCAATTAACAAAGGTGTCTTAAAGTTGACCATATACTTAAAACTAAAGATGTACGATGTGTTTATGTTTCCTGAATGATAATTTCTAGTTTTCATCATACCATACTCCTTTCAAACAATATTTTCAAAAATTTGTTTGTAAACACAAGCAGCTTATACAAAGAAAATTATTTAGATATTTACCTTCCACACCACAACTATTATGATGATAACAACAATAATAAAAATCAGAGTCACAATGATAACAGTAGCAGTAATAATGATAGTAGTAATAATACTAATAGTACTACTACTACTATTACTATTAATAACAGATAACTTCTATGGTCCTCATACTCATTAATAGATAACTTCTATGGTCCTCATACTCATAGCAAACATATGTTTTATACGCTGGTGAGGCATGAAATATTATAGGAACTGAGAGTTAACAGATTTCACACCTGTTATCAAAAAGTTGTTCACTTTTTATCACTATATTTTAAAAGAAAGAAAACAATATTAATCTTTTTCCAATACATCTTGACATAAATTAAAAATCTCATGCATCAGGACGCAAGACAGCCTGGGATCCTTGTTTCTCTTGGCACACGACGTAGTGAGGTAGTTTGCTATTGCTTTCCTTCGTTTTAGACTTTCACCAGGACTAATAATTTTGACTAACAATTTATGTAAAACCCAGTAGAGTTTGGTATAATGATATAGAGAATTTATAACTTCACTGTGAATAATTTAATAAATTTAAAACCTTGGTGTGTTATTTATAATTTTTAGTAAATATTTTTTTTATCTGGGCTCATCTCATTGGTATTTTCTTGTTTAAAAAGAAAAAAAAACTGTTTATTTTTTGCAAACGTTTTCGAATATTTTTAAAACCCAAACTTATACACAGAGCAATTTTTAACATGTTAAGCAAAGCATGTAGGTCTTTCAGTTCAATTGAGCAGGTTTTTTTTGTGATATATACCATTCATGTTAGTATTAGCAAAGGTAAAAGATAAGTCAACAACAAATAAGCACTGGGAAAAAATAGATATATGTACATAACAAACCTATAGCCTACCTGAAGAAAGCTAGAAACAGACCTGCCTTAAGGTAGGCCTTCCAAGTCCTTATCAGTAATCATTTTCATGTACATTCTAATAGATTCACCTGCCATGTAATTAATATTTCATTTCATTTCATCAATTTTTACTGACATCTCCCCTCTTAAACACATGCGTACCTGGCATGTCAAGATGAAACAAATGTGATGTATCAAACAAACAATAGCTCAAGTTTATTTTCTCATACATTCAAATCATTTGTCAACACATGTCATTCAATACGGGATAAAGGCAAGCCTTGATCTAAGTGACTCCATACTACTGACCAAGAAGTAAAATGAAAAAAAAATGTGATTTGAATTGGAAAAGTTTAGGCTCTCAAATGTACTTGATTTCATAATCAACTGTTCCACAAATATTTTTGACTTCTTGTTTCTAATCATCTTAAGTATTTAAAACAGAGTCACCGAAGAAAACATACAATGTTATTAAGTTATTGACACTACAGTGGAAATATCTAAAACTGAAATCTAATTATTCAAAATTTTCATATATTTTTATTTCTTTTGGAGTGAGGTTCTTTGTTTAATTTGAACCCATACGATATTTTATGCAAGTTCTACCACAGAACTTATTTGGTTTTGAGTAGACTACTCCAGTGAAGAGAGTACAATCTGACTAGCAAGATTTTCAAGGAAAAATTCACACAAAGAAAAGGTAACCATTAACCAAGAGTAAAGGCAAGTATTAACATGGATTAGGGTAGGCAAGAGAGAACTTAATGACAAAACACATAAAGATAATTCATTTAAGTCTGTTTTTTAAAACATTTGCAACAAGAGATTAAAAAAAAAGCACAGCACTTTGAAATTTTAAACCTGAAAAAAGATTTTCATCACTCCAATTTGTATATAAAGCACATTTTGAGGTCTCAAATTCCTTTCAACCAACCAAGGTTGATGTTTTTGAGGCATCATTTCATGAGCGTTTCCTTTTTCATGGCACTAATTTCTTCAGTTATTAAATAGGGTTAACAAAAACATTTCCATCAACATAAAAAATTTTGGAAAATTTATATAGAATTTTCCTTGCGTCCAATTACATCAAAATTATGTATGAAGTTATTATTGTTACATTTCTACCCAGGGGAGTTTAAATGCCTTCTGCAATTTAAAACTATAAAGAGTAGTTAAAGTTCTTTGCTGATACTGCAATGGCACGAAACACAATTCTCTAAATTGTTTATACTTTTCTTCTCTTTAGTTTATTAGGTCTAGCATGACAATGATTGAATGAATAAAGAAAAATAGATCTAAAGACATAATAAATTTAAATTAATTCATTGCTTAAAAGCTACTAATATCAATGGCCATTTTCCCATAATCTGTGAAGGTTCATCAAGTGGTCGTAAGCTCTCTGAGATATGTTTAATGCTGGGAAGATTGGATTCACACTTGGTTCTCCAATGAGGGCCAGCCCAGCCAGGCCCAGATACGAGTGGAGCGGATCTGAAAACAACATACACAAAGAATTGAAATGTGCACAGAGACATAGACTTTAATGCATGTGTAGACATATTGGGGTGAGAGAAAGTACAAAATATTTGGGAGTGATTGGTGAACATCATAGAGAAGCTTTACTGAACATTGCCATTACAGTCTTATTCTATAAATTAATGTAAGCCCCTAGAGGATCCCATGGGGTTGAATGAGAGTACATAACTATAAATGGCTGTTATTATCAATCATTATTATTATAATTATCATTTACTACAGAGAAAAAAATGAGAGTGGACAACACTGATGATTGTAAAAAATATTGACCAAAGGCTACTATCTACTGTTTTATATACGACTGATAGTTGCCCTTGATAAATCTAGTATATTTGTTAAACCGATTCTTTTGTAAATACTTTTGTTGTCTTTGCTAATATTACTAGTTCTATTGAAGAAAAAAAAGACACCTTCCTACACCAACGAACGACGAGAGAAATACCTGGCGAGTGATTTGGGTATTTTGAGAATCCTCCTGTGATGGGCGACTGTGCACTAAGTACAAACGACCGATTGAATGTGACATTTGTAAGATCTAAAATTCCTAACATCTGTGGAAACAAAATAATATTGTAATCAAATTGGTTAAGAAAACTCACAAACCTCACAAAGCCTAACATAAACTACAGTGAAAACCTCCAAAATCGAAGTCTGATAATCCAAATTTCTGATAATTTGAAGTTTTCTGCTTGTGAGGTTTCTTTCTCACCTTTGGTTTTGTTGTGTTTGAACTCATAATTTGAAGTTCAAAAGTTTCAATTCTCTTCATTTGAAGTTTATATTGAGGCTTGCAGAACCCTAGCAGTTTTACCTCTCCAAAGCATGTCAGTTTTATAATAAACATTTACTGCACGAAGTTGCTATCCAAGAAGCTACATAGAGGTGTCTATACCCATAAAATAAGTTGGTTTCTGCACTTAAGCGAGGGTGGGGTGAAAGAGAAAGGCGCTATAGAACTGAGAAGTTGCTTAATAAATAAATCTGATCCATTGAGTACAATTCTAATCCTCTTCAATCTAAGTTATTCTTCATTCCTACGAGATTTGAATGATGAGGTTTCCACTGTACAAATATCCTACATTTCCGCTGCGCAAGAAAATATGTTTATAAATGAGGATTTCCAGGAATTACCTAATTTCCACACAGTGCAACCCTCTCACCTATGATGATTTTTTTCTTTATTAATATATTATATCATGATGGAAAAAAAGACAGTAAGAAGTTGTAGAAAACTTACTCTAACCTAGAGTTTGAAAAACAAAAGTGTCTCACTATTTTAAGATTAAGTTTAGGGGGAAAATTTGACAAATTTTGGAACAACTCAAACACATTACCACTTCCTCATATAAATCAAACATTTCTTGACAAGGATTGAAGGTTTATCACCTGCAAATGTATAAAAATGATTTTTTGTTGTTTTTTTTTATTTTAGAAAAATGTTTGTGTACCAATTAATTTCTTCACAAATTCACTGACACAAGTTCTTGATGTGATGGATCATGTAAATGACAAAGTTTTGCCATTGCACTAATATTGATATAGAAAAAAAATGTAAATGCAAAACTTTCGACAAGGTCTTTCCAAATTTTTTTTATCACGAACACGCATGTAATCCGTCCTTAAATTTTTTCAATATTAAATGAAGTTAATGTAAGTAAAAAAAAAAAAAAAAAAAGGAAAAAACCAGGTCACCTCTAAAGCTGCGCCGACCCAGAAGGAATAGCATGTATCTGCATCTTTGTTAGGCCTGCCAGTAAAGCCAGCGTCTTGTCGGCGAAGTAACCATCGACTCAATGCTGTCAGCTGACTCTCACTGAGTGCCACATTAAGACGATTCATCAAATACAGAGATCCAACAGCGCAAAATGTTGAACCACCTGGTGATACCAACAGCTCAATCAGTAAATCCAGACATTTTCAGCTCAAATGCTATTGAGAAAAATACTTTTATTGTCCCAAATAAGCCATTCTAAACACTTCTAAATTAAGATCTAGTCGAGTCCAGATAATATAGTTCTGGTAACTTAATAATAATTTAAGTTGAATTATCTTTTCTTGCGAGTTTAATCCTTTTTTAAGTTTCACAACAGTTTTTAAAAATTTGAATATTCTTTTTGATTTATTCAAACTGTTTTCTCCATAAAAGTAAGCAAAAACCTAAAAAAAGGATATCTTAAAACACATCAGTGTTAAAATGTTAACACCTAAGACACTATGTTTTTACGTCTTTATGTAACACACAAAAACCTATAATCCCAACAAACAGAATTCATATTTCATTAAGACGAATTCTTCTTCTTCTTCTTTGCCTTTCTCACCCTGGAGCAGGGTATAGGCCATCAACAAAGCCCCTCCATCACTCTCTATCCTGGACCATCCGCTTAACATGGTTCCATGTATGTCCACTGTCTTTTACATCATTGTCTCTGACTCTTCTCCACGTTCCTCTGGGTCTTCCTCTTGATCTTTTCCCCTGTGGGTTCCAGTCCAACACATTCTTCGTGATGCTGCCACATGGCTTTCTTAGAGTGTGGCCTATTCATCTCCATTGTCGCCTTCCTATTTCGTCTCCTGCTGGAATCTGTCTAGTTCTTTCCCATAGTGACTCATTGCTGATCTTATCCGTCCACTTAATCCTTAGAATTCTTCTCAGACACCTATTGATAAACACCTGGATCCTTTTTATACACATTGTTGATGCATTCCATGCTTCACATCCGTAGAGAAGTACTGACTTAACATTGGAATTGAATATTCTTAGTTTTGTCTTCAGCGAAATGTCTCTTGTCTTCCAAAGCCTGCCTAAAGTAGTAAATGCTGCTTGAGCTTTTCCAATACGTCCTTTGATTTCTTTTAATGTTCCTCCCTCCTGATCAATATTGCTTCCCAAATAACAAAATGCATCAACATCCTCAAGTGGCTGATCACCTATCATCACTGCTTCAGAAGTCTGGGTTCTAACACGTAGTACCTTAGACTTTGCACGATGGATCCGCAATCCAATAGATTCTGATAGCTTGTTCAGCGCTGTTGTTTTTGCTTGCATCTGTGTTTGACTATGTGAGAGAAGTGCCAAGTCATCTGCAAAGTCAAGATCCTCAAGCTGGGTCTAAAGGCTTCTAGTGTATTCCATTATTTACTCCTTTAGTTGTTTCTCACATGAGCCAATCAATAGCAAGTATGAAAAGAAACGGGGA